>CATKUM010000142.1:0-286837 GCA_949786405.1 Onychomys arenicola | reverse complement strand
CTACAAGCAAGACATCTTTTCAGTTAAGCTCAGTCACTTTAAGCTCTAAGGAAGCTACATCGTTCACAAAGCTCACACGTTTCTCGCTCTTAACTGGAAAGCATTGCATGTTAGAGGAACTGTGGTTTGTATCAGTTTCAGAAGAAGAGTTGACCTAGATATGGTCCATATGTGTAGGAAACACCGTTATTTTGTTTTGACCCCAGTCACGTTTCCTGCACTATTAGAGACTCTTAGAAAGCGGGACCATGCTTCTTGCTCTAAATCAGAGTGTGTTTCATGGATGAGAACTGTGCTGGGTTTTTACCTTCAGAAATGGAGTTAAATCCCAGGCTCTGTGTCTTCCTACAAGCAAGACATCTTTTCAAGTAAACTCAGTCACTTTTCAGCTCAAAGGAAGCTACATCGTTCACAAAGCATACGTGTTTCTCGCTCTTAACTGGAAACCATTGCATGTTAATGGAACTGTGCTTTGTATCAGTTTCAGAAGAAGAGTTGACCTAGATATGATCCATATGTGTAGAAAACACCTTTATTTTTTTCTGACCACAGTCACGTTTCCTGCTGTATTAGAGACTCTTAGAAAGCAAGAGAGTGCTTCTTGCTCTAAATCAGAGTGTGTTTCATGGATGAGAACTGTGCTGTGTGTTTCCCTTCAGAAATGGAGTTAAATTCCAGGCTCTGTGTCTTTCTACAAGCAAGACATCATTTCAGGTAAACACAGTCACTTTTCAGCTCAAATGAATATAAATCGTTTACGAAGCTCACACGTTTCTTGCTCTTAACTAAAAAGCATTGAATGTTAGATGACTTGTGGTTTGTTTCAATTTCAGAAGCAGAGTTGAACTAGCAATGGTCCTTATGTGTTGGAAACACCGTTCTTTTGTTCAGAGTACCATCAAGTTTCTGGCTCTATCAGAGACTCTAGAAAGCAAGAGCCTGCTTCTTCTTATATGCAGAGTGTGTTTCATCGTGAGAACAGTGCTGTGTGTTTCCCTTCAGAAATGGAGGTAAATCCCAGGCTCTGCATCTTCCTACAAGCAAGACTTCGTTTCACGTAAACTCAGTCACCTTTCAGCTCAAACAAAGCTACATCGTTCACGTAGCTCACATGTTTCTTGCTCTTAACTGTAAAGCATTGGATGTTTGAGGACCTGTGGTTTATATCAATTTCAGAAGCAGAGTTGAACTAGCAATGGTCCGTATGTGTAGGAAACACCGTTCTTTTGTTCTGAGTACCCTCAAGTTTCTGGCTCTATTAGAGACTCTAGAAAGCAAGAGCATGCTTCTTCCTCTAAAGCAGCGTGTGTTTCATGGATGAGAACTGTGCTGTGTGTTTCCCTTCAGAAATGGACTTAAATCCCAGGCTCTGTGACTTCCTCCAAGCAAGACATCTTTTCAGGTAAACTCAGTCACTTTTCAGTTCAAAGGAAGCTACATCGATCACGAGCTCACACGTTTCTCACTCTTAACTGGAAAGCATTGCATGTTAATGGAACCGTGGATTGTATCAGTTTCAGAAGAAGAATTGACCTAAATATGGTCCATAGGTGTAGAAAACTCAGTTATTTTGTTCTGACCACAGTCACTTTTCCTGCTGTTAGAGACTCTTAGAAAGCAAGAGCGTGCTTCTTGCTCTAAATCAGAGTGTGTTTCATGGATGAGAGCTGTGCTCTGTGTTTCTCTTAAAAAATGGAGCTAAATTCCAGGCTCTGTGTCTTCCTACAAGCAAGACATCATTGCAGGTAAACGCAGTCACTTTTCTGCTCAAATGAATATAAATCATTTACGAAGCTCACACGTTTCTTGCTCTTAACTAAAAAGCATTGGATGTTAGATGACTTGTGGTTTGTATCAGTTTCAGAAGCAGAGTTGAACTAGCAATGGTCTGTATGTGTAGGAAACACGGTTCTTTTGTTCTGAGCACACTTTCAAGTTTCTGGCTCTATTTTAGACTCTAGAAAGCAAGAGCGTGTTTCTTGCTCTAAAGCAGCGTGTGTTCCATGGATGAGAACTGTGCTGTGTGTCTCCCTTCAGAGACGGAGTTAAATCCCAGGCTCTGGGTCTTCCTACAAGCAAGACATCTTTTCAGGTAAACTCAGACACTTTTCAGCTCAAAGGAAGCTACATCGTTCATGAACCTCACACGTTTCTCGCTCTTAACTGGAAAGCATTGCATGTTAATGGAACTGTGGTTTGTATCAGTTTCAGAAGAAGAGTTGAAGTAGATATGGTCCGTATGTGTAGAAAGCACCGTTATTTTGATCTGACCACAGTCACGTTTCCTGCTGTATTAGAGACTTTTAGAAAGCAAGAGCATGCTTATTGCTCTAAATCAGAGTGTGTTTCATGGATGAGAACTGTGCTGTGTGTTTCCCTTCACAAATGGAGTTACATTCCAGGCTCTGTGTCTTCCTACAAGCAAGACATCACTTCAGGTAAACACAGTCACTTTTCAGCTCAAATGAATATAAATCGTTTACTAAGCTCACACGTTTCTTGCTCTTAACTAAAAAGCATTGGATGTTAGATAACTTGTGGTTTGTATCAGTTTCATAAGCAGAGTTGAACTAGCAATGGTCTGTATATGTAGGAAACACCGTCCTTTATTCAGATACACTCATGTTTCTGGCTCTATCAGAGACTCTAGAAAGCAAGAGCATGCTTTGTGCTCTAAAGCAGAGTGTGTTTCATGGATGAGAACTGTGCTGTGTGTTTCCCTTCAGAAATGGAGTTAAATTCCAGGCTCTGTGTCTTCCTACAAGCAAGACATCATTTCAGGTGAACGTAGTCACTTTTCCGCTCAAATGAATATAAATCGTTTACGAAGCTCACACGTTTCTTGCTCTTAACTGAAAAGCATTGGATGTTAGATGACTTGTGGTTTGTATCAGTTTCAGAAGCAGAGTTGAACTAACAATGGTCGGTATGTGTAGGAAACACCGTTCTTTTGTTCTGAGTACCCTCCAATTTCTGTCTCTATTAGAGACTCTAGAAAGCAAGGGAATGCTTCATGCTCTAAAGCAGAGTGTGTTTCATGGGTGAGAACAGTGCTGTGTGTTTCCCTTCAGATATGGAGTTAAATCCCAGGCTCCGTGTCTTCCTACAAGCAACACATCTTTTCAGGTAAACTCAGTCACCTTTCAGCTCAAACGAAGCTACATCGTTCACTTAGCTCACACGTTTCTCGGTCTTAACTGGAAAGCATTGGATGTTAGAGGACCTGTGGTTTGTATCAGTTTCAGAAGCAGAGTTGAACTAGCAATGGTCCGTATGTGTATGAAACACCGTTATTTTGTTCTGAGTACCCTCATGTTTCTGGCTCTATTAGAGACTCTGGAAAGCAAGAGCATGCTTCTTGCTCTAAAGCAGAGTGTGTTTCATGGATGAGAACTGTGCTGTGTGTTTCCCTTTAAAAATGGAGCTAAATTCCAGGCTCTGTGTCTTCCTACAAGCAAGACATCATTGCAGATATACGCAGTCACTTTTCAGCTCAAATGAATATAAATCGTTTACGAAGCTCACACGTTTCTTGGTCTTAACTAAAAAGCATTGGATGTTAGATGACTTGTGGTTTGTATCAGTTTCAGAAGCAGAGTTGAACTAGCAATGGTCTGTATGTGTAGGAAACACGGTTCTTTTGTTCTGAGCACACTTTCAAGTTTCTGGCCCTATTTTAGACTCTAGAAAGCAAGAGCGTGCTTCTTGCTCTAAAGCAGCGTGTGTTTCATGGATGAGAACTGTGCTGTGTGTTTCCCTTCAGAAATGGAGTTAAATCCCAGGATCTGTGTCTTCCTACAAGCAAGACATCTTTTCAGTTAAACTCAGTCACTTTAAGCTCTAAGGAAGCTACATCGTTCACGAAGCTCACACGTTTCTCGCTCTTAACTGGAAAGCATTGCATGTTAGAGGAACTGTGGTTTGTATCAGTTTCAGAAGAAGAGTTGACCTAGATATGGTCCATATGTGTAGGAAACACCGTTATTTTGTTTTGACCCCAGTCACGTTTCCTGCACTATTAGAGACTGTTAGAAAGCGGGACCATGCTTCTTGCTCTAAAGCAGAGTGTGTTTCATGGATGAGAACTGTGCTGGGTTTTTACCTTCAGAAATGGAGTTAAATCCCAGGCTCTGTGTCTTCCTACAACAAGACATCATTTCAGGTAAACGCAGTCACTTTTCAGCTCAAATGAATATAAATCGTTTACAAAGCTCACACGTTTCTCGCTCTTAACTGGAAAGCATTGCATGTTAATGGAACTGTGGTTTGTATCAGTTATAGAAGAAGAGTTGACCTAGATATGGTCCGTATGTGTAGAAAACACCATTATTTTGCGCTGACCACAGTCACGTTTTCTGCAGTATAGAGACTCTTAGAAAGCAAGAGCGTGCTTCTTGCTCTAAATCAGAGTGTGTTTCATGGATGAGAACTGTTCTGTGTGTTTCCCTTCAAAAATGGAGTTAATTCCCAGGCTCTGTGTCTTCCTACAAGCAAGACAACTTTTCAGGTACTCTAGGTCAATTTTCAGCTCAAATGAATCTACATCTTTCACTAAGCTCACACGTTTCTCGCTCTTAACTGAAGAGTATTTGATGTTAGATGACTTGTGGTTTTTATCAGGTTCAGAAGCAGAGTTGAACTAGTTATGGTCTGTATGTGTAGGAAACACCGTTCTTTTGTTCTGAGCACACTCACTTTTCCTGCTCTATTAGAGACTCTCAAAGCAAGAGAGTGCTTCTTCCTATAAGCAGAGTGTGTTTCACCGTGAGAACTGTGCTGTGTGTTTCCCTTCAGAAATGGACTTAAATCACAGGCTCTGCATCTTTCTACAAGCAAGACTTCGTTTCACGTAAACTCAGTTATCTTGCACTCAAACAAAGCTACATCGATCACATAGCTCACAGGTATTGCTCTTAACTGTAAAGCATTGGAAGTTAGAGGACCTGTGGTTTATATCAATTTCAAAAGCAGAGTTGAACTAGCAATGGTCTGTATGTGTAGGAAACACCGTTCTTTTGTTGTGAGTACAATCAAGTTTCTGGCTCTATTAGAGACTCTGGAAAGCAAGAGCATGCTTCTTTCTCTAAAGCAGCGTGTGTTTCATGGATGAGAACTGTGCTCTGTGTTTACCTTCAGAAATGGAGTCAAATTCCAGGCTCTGTGTCTTCCTACAAGCAAGACATCATTTCAGGTAAACGCAGTCAATTTTCAGCTCAAATGAATATAAATCGTTTACAAAGACCACACGATTCCCGCTGTTCACTGAAATGCATTGGATGTTAGATGACTTGTGGTTTGTATCAGTTTCATAAGCAGAGTTGAACTACCAATGGTCCATATGTGTAGGAAACACCGTTCTTTTGTTCTGAGCACAATCACATTTCCTGCTCTATTAGAGAATCTAGAAAGCAAGAGCATGCTTCTTCTTATATGCAGAGTGTGTTTCATCGTGAGAACAGTGCTGTGTGTTTCCCTTCAGAAATGGAGTCAAATTCCAGGCTCCATGTCTTCCTACAAGCAAGACATCATTTCAGGTAAACGCAGTCACTTTTCAGCTCAAATGAATCTACATCTTTCACTAAGCTCACACGTTTCTCGCTCTTAACTGAAGAGCATTTGATGTTAGATGACTTGTGGTTTTTATCAGGTTCAGAAGCAGAGTTGAACTAGTTATGGTCTGTATGTGTAGGAAACACCGTTCTTTTGTTCTGAGCACACTCACTTTTCCTGCTCTATTAGAGACTCTCAAAGCAAGAGAGTGCTTCTTCCTATAAGCAGAGTGTGTTTCACCGTGAGAACTGTGCTGTGTGTTTCCCTTCAGAAATGGACTTAAATCACAGGCTCTGCATCTTTCTACAAGCAAGACTTCGTTTCATGTAAACTCAGTTACCTTGCACTCAAACAAAGCTACATCGCTCACATAGCTCACAGGTATTGCTCTTAACTGTAAAGCATTGGAAGTTAGAGGACCTGTGGTTTATATCAATTTCAAAAGCAGAGTTGAACTAGCAATGGTCTGTATGTGTAGGAAACACCGTTCTTTTGTTGTGAGTACAATCAAGTTTCTGGCTCTATTAGAGACTCTGGAAAGCAAGAGCATGCTTCTTGCTCTAAAGCAGCGTGTGTTTCATGGATCAGAACTGTGCTGGGTTTTTCCCTTCAGAAATTGAGTTAAATCCCAGGCTCTGTGTCTTCCTACAATCAAGACATCTTTTCAGGTAAACTCAGTCACTTTTCACCTCAAAGGAAGCTACATCGTACACGAAGCTCACATGTTTCTCGCTCTTAACTTGAAAGCAATGCATGTTAGAGGAACGGTGGTTTGTATCAGTTTCAGAAGAAGAGTTGACCTAGATATGGTCCATATGTGTAGAAAACACCGTTATTTTGTTGTGACCACAGTCACGTTTGCTGCTCTATTAGAGACTCTTAGAAAGCAAGAGCGTGCTTCTTGCTCTAAAGCAGAGTGTGTTTCATGGATGAGAACTGTGCTGTGTGTTTCCCTTCAGAAACGGAGTTAAATTCCTGGCTCTGTGTCTTCCTACAAGCAAGACATCATTTCAGGTAAACGCAGTCACTTTTCAGCTCAAATGAATATAAATCATTTACAAAGCTCACACGTTTCTCGCTCTTAACTGGAAAGCATTGCATGTTAATGGAACTGTGGTTTGTAATAGTTATAGAAGAAGAGTTGACCTAGATATGATCCGTACGTGTAGAAAACACCATTATTTTGCGCTGACCACAGTCACGTTTCCTGCAGTATAGAGACTCTTAGAAAGCAACAGCGTGCTTCTTGCTCTAAATCAGAGTGTGTTTCATGGATGAGAACTGTGCTGTGTGTTTCCCTTCAGAAATGGAGTTAAATCCCAGGCTCTGTGTCTTCCTACAACAAGACATCATTTCAGGTAAACGCAGTCACTTTTCAGCTCAAATGAATATAAATCGTTTACAAAGCTCACACGTTTCTCGCTCTTAACTGGAAAGCATTGCATGTTAATGGAACTGTGGTTTGTATCAGTTATAGAAGAAGAGTTGACCTAGATATGGTCCGTATGTGTAGAAAACACCATTATTTTGCGCTGACCACAGTCACGTTTCCTGCAGTATAGAGACTCTTAGAAAGCAAGAGCGTGCTTCTTGCTCTAAATCAGAGTGTGTTTCATGGATGAGAACTGTGCTGTATGTTTCCCTTCAAAAATGGAGTTAATTCCCAGGCTCTGTGTCTTCCTACAAGCAAGACAACTTTTCAGGTACTCTAGGTCAATTTTCAGCTCAAATGAATCTACATCTTTCACTAAGCTCACACGTTTCTCGCTCTTAACTGAAGAGCATTTGATGTTAGATGACTTGTGGTTTTTATCAGGTTCAGAAGCAGAGTTGAACTAGTTATGGTCTGTATGTGTAGGAAACACCGTTCTTTTGTTCTGAGCACACTCACTTTTCCTGCTCTATTAGAGACTCTCAAAGCAAGAGAGTGCTTCTTCCTATAAGCAGAGTGTGTTTCACCGTGAGAACTGTGCTGTGTGTTTCCCTTCAGAAATGGACTTAAATCACAGGCTCTGCATCTTTCTACAAGCAAGACTTCGTTTCACGTAAACTCAGTTATCTTGCACTCAAACAAAGCTACATCGCTCACATAGCTCACAGGTATTGCTCTTAACTGTAAAGCATTGGAAGTTAGAGGACCTGTGGTTTATATCAATTTCAAAAGCAGAGTTGAACTACCAATGGTCCATATGTGTAGGAAACACCGTTCTTTTGTTCTGAGCACAATCACGTTTCCTGCTCTATTAGAGAATCTAGAAAGCAAGAGCATGCTTCTTCTTATATGCAGAGTGTGTTTCATCGTGAGAACAGTGCTGTGTGTTTCCCTTCAGAAATGGAGTCAAATTCCAGGCTCCATGTCTTCCTACAACCAAGACATCATTTCAGGTGAACGCAGTCACTTTTCAGGTCAAATGAATATAAATCGTTTACGACGCTCACACGTTTCTTGCTCTTAACTAAAAAGCATTGGATGTTAGATGACTTGTGGTTTGTATCAGTTTCAGAAGCAGAGTTGAACTAGCAATGGTCTGTATGTGTAGGATACACCGTTCTTTTGTTCAGAGTACCCTCAAGTTTCTGGCTCTATCAGAGACTCTAGAAAGCAAGAGCATGCTTCGTGCTCTAAAGAAGAGTGTGTTTCATGGATGAGAACTGTGCTGTGTGTTTCCCTTCAGAAATGGAGTTAAATTCCAGGCTCTGTGTCTTCCTACAAGCAAGACATCATTTCAGGTAAACGCTGTCACTTTTCAGCTCAAATGAATATAAATCGTTTACGAAGATCACACGTTTCTCGTTCTTAACTGAAAAGCATTGGATGTTTAATGACTTGTGGTTTGTATCAGTCTCAGAAGCAGAGTTGATCTAGCAATGGTCCGTATGTGTAGGAAACATCGTTCTTTTGTTCAGAGTACCCTCCAGTGTGAGGCTCTATTAGAGACTATAGAAAGCAAGAGCATGCTTCGTGCTCTAAAGCAGAGTGTGTTTCATGGATGAGAACTGTGCTGTGTGTTTCCCTACAGAAATGGAGTTAAATTCCAGGCTCTGTGTCTCCCTACAAGCAAGACATCGTTTCAGGTAAACTAAGTCATTTTTCAGCTCAAATGAATGTAAATCCTTTATGAAGCTCGACATTTCTTGCTCTTAACTGGAAAGCATTGCATGTTAGAGGAACTGTGGTTTGTATCAGTTTCAGAAGAAGAGTTGACCTAGATATGGTCCATATGTGTAGGAAACACCGTTATTTTGTTTTGACCACAGTCACGTTTCCTGCACTATTAGAGACTCTTAGAAAGCGGGACCATGCTTCTTGCTCTAAAGCAGAGTGTGTTTCATGGATGAGAACTGTGCTGTGTGTTTCCCTTCACAAATAGAGTTAAATTCCAGGCTCTCTATCTTCCTACAAGAAAGACATCTTTTCAGGTAATCTCAGACACTTTTCAGCTCAAATGAAAATAAATCGTTTACGAAGAACACACGTTTCTCGCTCTTCACTGAAAAGCATTGGATGTTAGATGACTTGTTGTTTGTATCAGATTCAGAAGCAGAGTTGAACTAGCAATGGTCCGTATGTGTAGGAAACACCTTTCTTTTGTCCTGAGCACACTCACGATTCCTGCTCTATTAGGGACTCAAGAAAGCAACAGCGTGCTTCTTCTTATATGCAGAGTGTGTTTCATTGTGAGAACAGTGCTGTGTGTTTCCCTTCAGTAATGGAGATAAATCACAGGATCTGCATCTTCCTACAAGCAAGAGTTCGTTTCACATAAACTCAGTCACCTTTCAGCTCAAACAAAGCTTTATCGTTCACGTAGCTCACATGTTTCTTGCTCTTAACTGTAAAGCATTGGATGTTAGAGGACCTGTGGTTTGTATCAATTTCAGAAGCAGAGTTGAACTAGCAATAGTCCGTATGTGTAGGAAACACCTTTCTTTTTTTCTGAGTACCCTCAAGTTTCGGCTCTATTGGAGACTCTGGAAAGCAAGAGCATGCTTCTTGCTCTAAAGCAGCGTGTGTTTCATGGATGACAACTGTGCTGTGTGTTTCCCTTCAGAAATGGAGTCAAATTCCAGGCTCAATGTCTTCCTACAAGCAAGACATCATTTCAGGTAAACGCAGTCAATTTTCAGCTCATATGAATATAAATCGTTTACAAAGACCACACGTTTCCCGCTGTTCACTGAAATGCATTGGATGTTAGATGACTTGTGGTTTGTATCAGATTCAGAAGCAGAGTTGAACTAGCAATGGTCCGTATGTGTAGGAAACACCGTTGTTTTTTTCTGAGCACACTTTCAAGTTTCTGGCTCTATTATAGACTCTAGAAAGCAAGAGCGTGCTTCTTGCTCTAAAGCAGAGTGTGTTTCATGGATCAGAACTGTGCTGGGTTTTTACCTTCAGAAATGGAGTTAAATCCCAGGCTCTGTGTCTTCCTACAAGCAAGACATCTTTTCAAGTAAACTCAGTCACTTTTCAGCTCAAAGGAAGCTACATCCTTCACAAAGCACACGTGTTTCTCGCTCTTAACTGGAAAGCATTGCATGTTAATGGAACTGTGCTTTGTATCAGTTTCAGAAGAAGAGTTGACCTAGATATGGTCCTTATGTGTTGGAAACACCGTTATTTTTTTCTGACCACAGTCACATTTCCTGCTGTATTAGAGACTCTTAGAAAGCAAGAGAGTGCTTCTTGCTCTAAATCAGAGTGTGTTTCATGGATGAGAACTGTGCTGTGTGTTTACCTTCAGAAATGGAGTTAAATTCCAGGCTCTGTGTCTTCCTACAAGCAAGACATCATTTCAGGTGAACGTAGTCACTTTTCCGCTCAAATGAATATAAATCGTTTACGAAGCACACACGTTTCTTGCTCTTAACTGAAAAGCATTGGATGTTAGATGACTTGTGGTTTGTATCAGTTTCAGAAGCAGAGTTGAATTAACAATGGTCGGTATGTGTAGGAAACACCGTTCTTTTGTTCTGAGTACCCTCCAATTTCTGTCTTTATTAGAGACCCTAGAAAGCAAGAGAATGCTTCTTGCTCTAGCAGAGTGTGTTTCATGGGTGAGAACAGTGCTGTGTGTTTCCCTTCAGAAATGGAGTTAAATTCCAGGCTCTGTGTCTTCCTACAAGCAAGACATCATTTCAGGTAAACGCAGTCACTTTTCAGCTCAAATGAATATAAATCATTTACGAAGCTCACACGTTTCTTTCTCTTAACTAAAAAGCATTGGGTGTTAGATGACTTGTGGTTTGTATCAGTTTCAGAAGCAGAGTTGCACTAGCAATGGTCCGTATGTGTAGGAAACACTGTTATTTTTTTCTGAGCACACTTTCAAGTTTCTGGCTCTATTATAGACTCTAGAAAGCAAGAGCGTGCTTCTTGCTCTAAAGCAGAGTGTGTTTCATGGATCAGAACTGTGCTGGGTTTTTACCTTCAGAAATGGAGTTAAATCCCAGGCTCTGTGTCTTCCTACAAGCAAGACATCTTTTCAAGTAAACTCAGTCACTTTTCAGCTCAAAGGAAGCTACATCGTTCACAAAGCATACGTGTTTCTCGCTCTTAACTGGAAAGCATTGCATGTTAATGGAACTGTGGTTTGTATCAGTTTCAGAAGAAGAGTTGAAGTAGATATGGTCCATATGTGTAGAAAACACCGTTATTTTGATCTGTCCACAGTCACGTTTCCTGCTGTATTAGAGACATTTAGAAAGCAAGAGCGTGCTTATTGCTCTAAATCAGAGTGTATTTCATGGATGAGAACTGTGCTGTGTGTTTCCCTTCACAAATGGAGTTAAATTCAGGCTCTGTGTCTTCCTACAAGCAAGACATCACTTCAGGTAAACACAGTCACTTTTCAGCTCAAATGACTATAAATCATTTACTAAGCTCACACGTTTCTTGCTCTTAACTAAAAAGCATTGGATGTTAGATGACTTGTGGTTTGTATCAGTTTCATAAGCAGAGTTGAACTAGCAATGGTCTGTATGTGTAGGAAACACCGTCCTTTGTTTAGAGTACACTCATGTTTCTGGCTCTATCAGAGACTCTAGAAAGCAAGAGCATGCTTCTTGCTCTAAATCAGAGTGTGTTTCTTGGATGAGAACTGTGCTGTGTGTTTTCGTTCAAAAATGGAGTTATATTCCAGGCTCTGTGTCTTCCTACAAGCAAGACATCATTTCAGGTGAACGTAGTCACTTTTCCGCTCAAATGAATATAAATCGTTTACGAAGCTCACACGTTTCTTGCGCTTAACTGAAAAGCATTGGATGTTAGATGACTTGTGGTTTGTATCAGTTTCAGACGCAGAGTTGAACTAACAATGGTCGGTATGTGTAGGAAACACCGTTCTTTTGTTCTGAGTACCCTCCAATTTCTGTCTCTATTAGAGACTCTAGAAAGCAAGAGAATGCTTCATGCTCTAAAGCAGAGTGTGTTTCATGGGTGAGAACAGTGCTGTGTGTTTCCCTTCAGATATGGAGTTAAATCCCAGGCTCTGTGTCTTCCTACAAGCAACACATCTTTTCAGGTAAACTCAGTCACCTTTCAGCTCAAACGAAGCTACATCGTTCACGTAGCTCACACGTTTCTCGGTCTTAACTGGAAAGCATTGGATGTTAGAGGACCTGTGGTTTGTATCAGTTTCAGAAGCAGAGTTGAACTAGCAATGGTCCGTATGTGTATGAAACACCGTTATTTTGTTCTGAGTACCCTCATGTTTCTGGCTCTATTAGAGACTCTGGAAAGCAAGAGCATGCTTCTTGCTCTAAAGCAGAGTGTGTTTCATGGATGAGAACTGTGCTGTGTGTTTCCCTTTAAAAATGGAGCTAAATTCCAGGCTCTGTGTCTTCCTACAAGCAAGACATCATTGCAGATAAACGCAGTCACTTTTCAGCTCAAATGAATATAAATCGTTTACGAAGCTCACACGTTTCTTGGTCTTAACTAAAAAGCATTGGATGTTAGATGACTTGTGGTTTGTATCAGTTTCAGAAGCAGAGTTGAACTAGCAATGGTCTGTATGTGTAGGAAACACGGTTCTTTTGTTCTGAGCACACTTTCAAGTTTCTGGCCCTATTTTAGACTCTAGAAAGCAAGAGCGTGCTTCTTGCTCTAAAGCAGCGTGTGTTTCATGGATGAGAACTGTGCTGTGTGTTTCCCTTCAGAAATGGAGTTAAATCCCAGGATCTGTGTCTTCCTACAAGCAAGACATCTTTTCAGTTAAGCTCAGTCACTTTAAGCTCTAAGGAAGCTACATCGTTCACAAAGCTCACACGTTTCTCGCTCTTAACTGGAAAGCATTGCATGTTAGAGGAACTGTGGTTTGTATCAGTTTCAGAAGAAGAGTTGACCTAGATATGGTCCATATGTGTAGGAAACACCGTTATTTTGTTTTGACCCCAGTCACGTTTCCTGCACTATTAGAGACTCTTAGAAAGCGGGACCATGCTTCTTGCTCTAAATCAGAGTGTGTTTCATGGATGAGAACTGTGCTGGGTTTTTACCTTCAGAAATGGAGTTAAATCCCAGGCTCTGTGTCTTCCTACAAGCAAGACATCTTTTCAAGTAAACTCAGTCACTTTTCAGCTCAAAGGAAGCTACATCGTTCACAAAGCATACGTGTTTCTCGCTCTTAACTGGAAACCATTGCATGTTAATGGAACTGTGCTTTGTATCAGTTTCAGAAGAAGAGTTGACCTAGATATGATCCATATGTGTAGAAAACACCTTTATTTTTTTCTGACCACAGTCACGTTTCCTGCTGTATTAGAGACTCTTAGAAAGCAAGAGAGTGCTTCTTGCTCTAAATCAGAGTGTGTTTCATGGATGAGAACTGTGCTGTGTGTTTCCCTTCAGAAATGGAGTTAAATTCCAGGCTCTGTGTCTTTCTACAAGCAAGACATCATTTCAGGTAAACACAGTCACTTTTCAGCTCAAATGAATATAAATCGTTTACGAAGCTCACACGTTTCTTGCTCTTAACTAAAAAGCATTGAATGTTAGATGACTTGTGGTTTGTTTCAATTTCAGAAGCAGAGTTGAACTAGCAATGGTCCTTATGTGTTGGAAACACCGTTCTTTTGTTCAGAGTACCATCAAGTTTCTGGCTCTATCAGAGACTCTAGAAAGCAAGAGCCTGCTTCTTCTTATATGCAGAGTGTGTTTCATCGTGAGAACAGTGCTGTGTGTTTCCCTTCAGAAATGGAGGTAAATCCCAGGCTCTGCATCTTCCTACAAGCAAGACTTCGTTTCACGTAAACTCAGTCACCTTTCAGCTCAAACAAAGCTACATCGTTCACGTAGCTCACATGTTTCTTGCTCTTAACTGTAAAGCATTGGATGTTTGAGGACCTGTGGTTTATATCAATTTCAGAAGCAGAGTTGAACTAGCAATGGTCCGTATGTGTAGGAAACACCGTTCTTTTGTTCTGAGTACCCTCAAGTTTCTGGCTCTATTAGAGACTCTAGAAAGCAAGAGCATGCTTCTTCCTCTAAAGCAGCGTGTGTTTCATGGATGAGAACTGTGCTGTGTGTTTCCCTTCAGAAATGGACTTAAATCCCAGGCTCTGTGACTTCCTCCAAGCAAGACATCTTTTCAGGTAAACTCAGTCACTTTTCAGTTCAAAGGAAGCTACATCGATCACGAGCTCACACGTTTCTCACTCTTAACTGGAAAGCATTGCATGTTAATGGAACCGTGGATTGTATCAGTTTCAGAAGAAGAATTGACCTAAATATGGTCCATAGGTGTAGAAAACTCAGTTATTTTGTTCTGACCACAGTCACTTTTCCTGCTGTTAGAGACTCTTAGAAAGCAAGAGCGTGCTTCTTGCTCTAAATCAGAGTGTGTTTCATGGATGAGAGCTGTGCTCTGTGTTTCTCTTAAAAAATGGAGCTAAATTCCAGGCTCTGTGTCTTCCTACAAGCAAGACATCATTGCAGGTAAACGCAGTCACTTTTCTGCTCAAATGAATATAAATCATTTACGAAGCTCACACGTTTCTTGCTCTTAACTAAAAAGCATTGGATGTTAGATGACTTGTGGTTTGTATCAGTTTCAGAAGCAGAGTTGAACTAGCAATGGTCTGTATGTGTAGGAAACACGGTTCTTTTGTTCTGAGCACACTTTCAAGTTTCTGGCTCTATTTTAGACTCTAGAAAGCAAGAGCGTGTTTCTTGCTCTAAAGCAGCGTGTGTTCCATGGATGAGAACTGTGCTGTGTGTCTCCCTTCAGAGACGGAGTTAAATCCCAGGCTCTGGGTCTTCCTACAAGCAAGACATCTTTTCAGGTAAACTCAGACACTTTTCAGCTCAAAGGAAGCTACATCGTTCATGAACCTCACACGTTTCTCGCTCTTAACTGGAAAGCATTGCATGTTAATGGAACTGTGGTTTGTATCAGTTTCAGAAGAAGAGTTGAAGTAGATATGGTCCGTATGTGTAGAAAGCACCGTTATTTTGATCTGACCACAGTCACGTTTCCTGCTGTATTAGAGACTTTTAGAAAGCAAGAGCATGCTTATTGCTCTAAATCAGAGTGTGTTTCATGGATGAGAACTGTGCTGTGTGTTTCCCTTCACAAATGGAGTTACATTCCAGGCTCTGTGTCTTCCTACAAGCAAGACATCACTTCAGGTAAACACAGTCACTTTTCAGCTCAAATGAATATAAATCGTTTACTAAGCTCACACGTTTCTTGCTCTTAACTAAAAAGCATTGGATGTTAGATAACTTGTGGTTTGTATCAGTTTCATAAGCAGAGTTGAACTAGCAATGGTCTGTATATGTAGGAAACACCGTCCTTTATTCAGATACACTCATGTTTCTGGCTCTATCAGAGACTCTAGAAAGCAAGAGCATGCTTTGTGCTCTAAAGCAGAGTGTGTTTCATGGATGAGAACTGTGCTGTGTGTTTCCCTTCAGAAATGGAGTTAAATTCCAGGCTCTGTGTCTTCCTACAAGCAAGACATCATTTCAGGTGAACGTAGTCACTTTTCCGCTCAAATGAATATAAATCGTTTACGAAGCTCACACGTTTCTTGCTCTTAACTGAAAAGCATTGGATGTTAGATGACTTGTGGTTTGTATCAGTTTCAGAAGCAGAGTTGAACTAACAATGGTCGGTATGTGTAGGAAACACCGTTCTTTTGTTCTGAGTACCCTCCAATTTCTGTCTCTATTAGAGACTCTAGAAAGCAAGGGAATGCTTCATGCTCTAAAGCAGAGTGCGTTTCATGGGTGAGAACAGTGCTGTGTGTTTCCCTTCAGATATGGAGTTAAATCCCAGGCTCCGTGTCTTCCTACAAGCAACACATCTTTTCAGGTAAACTCAGTCACCTTTCAGCTCAAACGAAGCTACATCGTTCACGTAGCTCACACGTTTCTCGGTCTTAACTGGAAAGCATTGGATGTTAGAGGACCTGTGGTTTGTATCAGTTTCAGAAGCAGAGTTGAACTAGCAATGGTCCGTATGTGTATGAAACACCGTTATTTTGTTCTGAGTACCCTCATGTTTCTGGCTCTATTAGAGACTCTGGAAAGCAAGAGCATGCTTCTTGCTCTAAAGCAGAGTGTGTTTCATGGATGAGAACTGTGCTGTGTGTTTCCCTTTAAAAATGGAGCTAAATTCCAGGCTCTGTGTCTTCCTACAAGCAAGACATCATTGCAGATATACGCAGTCACTTTTCAGCTCAAATGAATATAAATCGTTTACGAAGCTCACACGTTTCTTGGTCTTAACTAAAAAGCATTGGATGTTAGATGACTTGTGGTTTGTATCAGTTTCAGAAGCAGAGTTGAACTAGCAATGGTCTGTATGTGTAGGAAACACGGTTCTTTTGTTCTGAGCACACTTTCAAGTTTCTGGCCCTATTTTAGACTCTAGAAAGCAAGAGCGTGCTTCTTGCTCTAAAGCAGCGTGTGTTTCATGGATGAGAACTGTGCTGTGTGTTTCCCTTCAGAAATGGAGTTAAATCCCAGGATCTGTGTCTTCCTACAAGCAAGACATCTTTTCAGTTAAACTCAGTCACTTTAAGCTCTAAGGAAGCTACATCGTTCACGAAGCTCACACGTTTCTCGCTCTTAACTGGAAAGCATTGCATGTTAGAGGAACTGTGGTTTGTATCAGTTTCAGAAGAAGAGTTGACCTAGATATGGTCCATATGTTTAGGAAACACCGTTATTTTGTTTTGACCCCAGTCACGTTTCCTGCACTATTAGAGACTCTTAGAAAGCGGGACCATGCTTCTTGCTCTAAATCAGAGTGTGTTTCATGGATGAGAACTGTGCTGGGTTTTTACCTTCAGAAATGGAGTTAAATCCCAGGCTCTGTGTCTTCCTACAAGCAAGACATCTTTTCAAGTAAACTCAGTCACTTTTCAGCTCAAAGGAAGCTACATCGTTCACAAAGCATACGTGTTTCTCGCTCTTAACTGGAAACCATTGCATGTTAATGGAACTGTGCTTTGTATCAGTTTCAGAAGAAGAGTTGACCTAGATATGATCCATATGTGTAGAAAACACCGTTACTTTTTCTGACCACAGTCACGTTTCCTGCACTATTAGAGACTCTTAGAAAGCAAGAGAGTGCTTCTTGCTCTAAATCAGAGTGTGTTTCATGGATGAGAACTGTGCTGTGTGTTTCCCTTCAGAAATGGAGTTAAATTCCAGGCTCTGTGTCTTTCTACAAGCAAGACATCATTTCAGGTAAACATAGTCACTTTTCAGCTCAAATGAATATAAATCGTTTACGAAGCTCACATGTTTCTTGCTCTTAACTAAAAAGCATTGAATGTTAGATGACTTGTGGTTTGTATCAGTTTCAGAAGCAGAGTTGAACTAGCAATGGTCCTTATGTGTTGGAAACACCGTTCTTTTGTTCAGAGTACCATCAAGTTTCTGGCTCTATCAGAGACTCTAGAAAGCAAGAGCCTGCTTCTTCTTATATGCAGAGTGTGTTTCATCGTGAGAACAGTGCTGTGTGTTTCCCTTCAGAAATGGAGGTAAATCCCAGGCTCTGCATCTTCCTACAAGCAAGATTTCGTTTCACGTAAACTCAGTCACCTTTCAGCTCAAACAAAGCTACATCGTTCACGTAGCTCACATGTTTCTTGCTCTTAACTGTAAAGCATTGGATGTTTGAGGACCTGTGGTTTATATCAATTTCAGAAGCAGAGTTGAACTAGCAATGGTCCGTATGTGTAGGAAACACCGTTCTTTTGTTCTGAGTACCCTCAAGTTTCTGGCTCTATTAGAGACTCTAGAAAGCAAGAGCATGCTTCTTCCTCTAAAGCAGCGTGTGTTTCATGGATGAGAACTGTGCTGTGTGTTTCCCTTCAGAAATGGACTTAAATCCCAGGCTCTGTGACTTCCTCCAAGCAAGACATCTTTTCAGGTAAACTCAGTCACTTTTCAGTTCAAAGGAAGCTACATCGATCACGAGCTCACACGTTTCTCACTCTTAACTGGAAAGCATTGCATGTTAATGGAACTGTGGATTGTATCAGTTTCAGAAGCAGAATTGACCTAAATATGGTCCATAGGTGTAGAAAACTCCGTTATATTGTTCTGACCACAGTCACGTTTCCTGCTGTATTAGAGACTCTGGAAAGCAAGAGCATGCTTCTTGCTCTAAAGCAGCATATGTTTCATGGATGAGAACTGTGCTGTGTGTTTCCCTTCAGAAATGGAGTCAAATTCCAGGCTCAATGTCTTCCTACAAGCAAGACATCATTTCAGGTAAACTCAGACACTTTTCAGCTCAAATGAAAATAAATCGTTTACGAAGAACACACGTTTCTCGCTCTTCACTGAAAAGCATTGGATGTTAGATGACTTGTGGTTTGTATCAGATTCAGAAGCAGAGTTGAACTAGCAATGGTCCGTATGTGTAGGAAACACCGTTGTTTTGTTCTGAGCACACTCACGTTTCCTGCTCTATTAGAGACTCAAGAAAGCAAGAGCGTGCTTCTTCTTATATGCAGAGTGTGTTTCATCGTGAGAACTGTGCTGTGTGGTTCCCTTCAGAAATGGAGTTAAATTCCAGGATCTGTGTCTTCCTACAAGCAAGACATCTTTTCAAGTAAACTCAATCACTTTTCAGCTCAAAGGAAGCTACATCGTTCACAAAGCATACGTGTTTCTCGCTCTTAACTGGAAAGCATTGCATGTTAATGGAACTGTGCTTTGTATCAGTTTCAGAAGATGAGTTGACATAGATATGGTCCTTATGTGTTGGAAACACCGGTCTTTTGTTCAGAGTACCGTCAAGTTTCTGGTTCTATTAGAAACTCTAGAAAGCAAGAGCATGCTTCGTGCTCTAAAGCAGAGTTGGTTTCACAGATGAGAGCTGTGCTGTGTGTTTCCCTTAAGAAATGGAGTTAAATCACAGGCTCTGTGTCTTCCTACAAGCAAGACATCTTTTCAGGTAAACTCAGACACTTTTCAGCTCAAAGGATGCTACCTAGTTCACGAACCTCACACTTTCCTCGCTCTTAACTGGAAAGCATTGCATGTTAATGGAACTGTGGTTTGTATCAGTTTCAGAAGAAGAGTTGACCTAGATATGGTCCATATGTGTAGAAAACACCGTTATTTTTTTCTGACCACAGTCACGTTTCCTGCTGTATTAGAGACTCTTAGAAAGCAAGAGAGTGCTTCTTGCTCTAAATCAGAGTGTGTTTCATGGATGAGAATTGTGCTGTGTGTTTCCCTTCAGAAATGGAGTTATATTCCAGGCTCTGTGTCTTTCTACAAGCAAGACATCATTTCAGGTAAACACAGTCACTTTTCAGCTCAAATGAATATAAATCGTTTACAAAGCTCACACGTTTCTTGCTCTTAACTAAAAAGCATTGAATGTTAGATGACTTGTGGTTTGTATCATTTTCAGAAGCAGAGTTGAACTAGCAATGGTCTTTATGTGTTGGAAACACCGTTCTTTTGTTCAGAGTACCCTCAAGTTTCTGGCTCTATCAGAGACTCTAGAAAGCAAGAGCGTGCTTCTTCTTATATGCAGAGTGTGTTTCATCGTGAGAACAGTTCTGTGTGTTTCCCTTCAGAAATGGAGGTAAATCCCAGGCTCTGCATCTTCCTACAAGCAAGACTTCGTTTCACGTAAACTCAGTCACCTTTCAGCTCAAACAAAGCTACATCGTTCACGTAGCTCACATGTTGCTTGCTCTTAACTGTAAAGCATTGGATGTTAGAGGACCTGTTGTTTATATCAGTTTCATAAGCAGAGTTGAACTAGCAATGGTCTGTATGTGTAGGAAACACCGTCCTTTCTTCAGAGTACACTCATGTTTCTGGCTCTATCAGAGACTCTAGAAAGCAAGAGCATGCTTTGTGCTCTAAAGCAGAGTGTGTTTCATTGATGAGAACTGTGCTGTGTGTTTCCCTTCAGAAATGGAGTTAAATTCCAGGCTCTGTGTCTTCCTACAAGCAAGACATCATTTCAGGTGAACGTAGTCACTTTTCCGCTCAAATGAATATAAATCGTTTACGAAGCTCACACGTTTCTTGCTCTTAACTGAAAAGCATTGGATGTTAGATGACTTGTGGTTTGTATCAGTTTCAGAAGCAGAGTTGAACTAACAATGGTCGGTATGTGTAGGAAACACCGTTCTTTTGTTCTGAGTACCCTCCAATTTCTGTCTCTATTAGAGACCCTAGAAAGCAAGAGAATGCTTCATGCTCTAAAGCAGAGTGTGTTTCATGGGTGAGAACAGTGCTCTGTGTTTCCCTTCAGATATGGAGTTAAATCCCAGGCTCTGTGTCTTCCTACAAGCAACACATCTTTTCAGGTAAACTCAGTCACTTTTCAGCTCAAAGGAAGCTACATCGTTGACGAAGCCACACGTTTCTCGGTCTTAACTGGAAAGCATTGCATGTTAATGGAACTGTGGTTTGTATCAGTTTCAGAAGAAGAGTTGACCTAGATATGGTGTGTATGTGTAGGAAACACCCTTATTTTGTTCTGACCACAGTCACGTTTCCTGCTGTATTAGAGACTATTAGAAAGCAAGAGTGTACTTCATGCTCTAAAGCAGAGTGTGTTTCATGGATGAGCACTGTGCTGTGTGTTTCCCTTCAGAAATGGAGTTAAATTCTAGGCTCTGTGTCTTCCTACAAGCAAGACATCGTTTCAGGTAAACGCAGTCACTTTTCAGCTCAAATGAATATAAATCGTTTACGAAGCTCACACGTTTCTTGCTCTTAAATGAAAAGCATTGGATGTTAGATGACTTGTGATTTGTATTTGTTTCAGAAGCAGAGTTGAACTTGCAATGGTCTGTAAGTTTAGGAAACACCGTTCTTTTGTTCTGAGTACACTTAAGTTTCTGGCTCTATTAGAGACTCTAGAAAGCAAGAGCATGCTTCGTGCTCTAAAGCAGAGTGTGTTTCATGGATGAGAACTCTGCTGTGTGTTTCCCTTCAGATATGGAGTTAAATCCGAGGCTCTTTGTCTTCCTGTAAGCAAGATATCTTTTCAGGTAAATTCAGTCACTTTTTAGCTCAAAGGAAGCTACATCGTTCACGAGCCTTCACATTTCTCGCTCTTGACTTGAAAGCATTGCATGTTAATGGAACTGTGCTTTGTATCAGTTTCAGAAGAACAGTTGACCTAGATATGGTCCATATGTGTAGGAAACACCCTTATTTTGTTCTCACCACAGTCAGGTTTCCTGCTGTATTGGAGACTATTAGAAAGCAAGAGCATGCTTCTTGGTCTAAAGCAGAGTGTGTTTCACGGATGAGAACTGTGCTGTGTGTTTCCCTTCAGAGATGGAGTTAAATCCCAGGCTCTGTGTCTTCCTAAAAGCAACACATCTTTTCAGGTAATCTCAGTCACTTTTCAGCTCAAAGGAAGCTACATCGTTCACGAAGCTCACACGTTTCTCGCTCTTAACTTGAAAGCATTGGATGTTAGATGACTTGTGGTTTCTATCAGTTTCAGAAGCAGAGTTGAACTAGCTATGGTCCGTATGTGTAGGAAACACCGTTCTTTTGTTCTGAGCACACTCACGTTTCCTGCTCAATCAAAGACTCTAGAAAGCAAGAGCGTGCTTCTTCTTATATGCTGAGTGTGTTTCCTCGTGAGAACAGTGCTGTGTGTTGCCCTTCAGAAATGGAGTTAAATCACAGGCTCTGTATATTCCTACAAACAAGACATCGTTTCAGGTAAACGCAGTCACTTTTCCGGTCAAATGAATATAAATCGTTTATGAAGATCAAACGTTTCTTGCTCTTCACTGAAAAGCATTGGATGTTAGATGACTTGTGGTTTGTATCAGTTTCAGAAGCAGAGTTGAACTAGCAATGGGCCGTATGTGTAGGAAACACCGTTATTTTTTTCTGAGTACCCTCAAATTTCAGGCTCTATTAGAGACTCTGGAAACCAAGACGATGCTTCTTGCTCTAAGGCAGAGTGTTTTTCATGGATGAGAACTGTGCTGTGTGTTACCCTTCAGAAATGGAGTTAAATCACAGGCTCTGCATCTTCCTACAAGCAAGACTTCATTTCACGTAAACTCAGTCACCTTTCAGCTCAAACGAAGCTACATCGTTCACGTAGCTCACACGTTTCTTGGTCTTAACTGGAAAGCATTGGATGTTAGAGGACCTGTGGTTTGTATCAGTTTCAGAAGCAGAGTTGAACTAGCAATGGTCCGTATGTGTATGAAACACCGTTATTTTGTTCTGAGTACCCTCAAGTTTCTGGCTCTATTAGAGACTCTGGAAAGCAAGAGCATGCTTCTTGCTCTAAAGCAGAGTGTGTTTCATGGATGAGAACTGTGCTGTGTGTTTCCCTTTAAAAATGGAGCTAAATTCCATGCTCTGTGTCTTCCTACAAGCAAGACATCATTGCAGGTAAACGCAGTCACTTTACAGCTTAAATGAATATAAATCGTATACGAAGCTCACACGTTTCTTGGTCTTAACTAAAAAGCATTGGATGTTAGATGACTTGTGGTTTGTATCAGTTTCAGAAGCAGAGTTGAACTAGCAATGGTCTGTATGTGTAGGAAACACGGTTCTTTTGTTCTGAGCACACTTTCAAGTTTCTGGCCCTATTTTAGACTCTAGAAAGCAAGAGCGTGCTTCTTGCTCTAAAGCAGCGTGTGTTTCATGGATGAGAACTGTGCTGTCTGTTTCCCTTCAGAAATGGAGTAAAATTCCAGGCTCTGTGTCTTTCTACAAGCAAGACATCATTTCAGGTAAACACAGTCACTTTTCAGCTCAAATGAATATAAATCGTTTACGAAGCTCACACGTTTCTTGCTCTTAACTAAAAAGCATTGAATGTTAGATGACTTGTGGTTTGTATCATTTTCAGAAGGAGAGTTGAACTAGCAATGGTCCTTTTGTGTTGGAAACACCGTTCTTTTGTTCAGAGTACCCTCAAGTTTCTGGCTCTATCAGAGACTCTAGAAAGCAAGAGCGTGCTTCTTCTTATATGCAGAGTGTGTTTCATCGTGAGAACAGTTCTGTGTGTTTCCCTTCAGAAATGGAGGTAAATCCCAGGCTCTGCATCTTCCTACAAGCAAGACTTCGTTTCACGTAAACTCAGTCACCTTTCAGCTCAAACAAAGCTACATCGTTCACGTAGCTCACATGTTTCTTGCTCTTAACTGTAAAGCATTGGATGTTAGAGGACCTGTTGTTTATATCAGTTTCATAAGCAGAGTTGAACTAGCAATGGTCTGTATGTGTAGGAAACACCGTCCTTTGTTCAGAGTACACTCATGTTTCTGGCTCTATCAGAGACTCTAGAAAGCAAGAGCATGCTTTGTGCTCTAAAGCATAGTGTGTTTCATGGATGAGAACTGTGCTGTGTGTTTCCCTTCAGAAATGGAGTTAAATTCCAGGCTCTGTGTCTTCCTACAAGCAAGACATCATTTCAGGTAAACGTAGTCACTTTTCCGCTCAAATGAATATAAATCGTTTACGAAGCTCACACGTTTCTTGCTCTTAACTGAAAAGCATTGGATGTTAGATGACTTGTGGTTTGTATCAGTTTCAGAAGCAGAGTTGTACTAACAATGGTCGGTATGTGTAGGAAACACCATTCTTTTGTTCTGAGTACCCTCCAATTTCTGTCTCTATTAGAGACCCTAGAAAGCAACAGAATGCTTCATGCTCTAAAGCAGAGTGTGTTTCATGGGTGAGAACAGTGCTGTGTGTTTCCCTTCAGATATGGAGTTAAATCCCAGGCTCTGTGTCTTCCTACAAGCAACACATCTTTTCAGGTAAACTCAGTCACTTTTCAGCTCAAAGGAAACTACATCGTTGACGAAGCCACACGTTTCTCGGTCTTAACTGGAAAGCATTGCATGTTAATGGAACTGTGGTTTGTATCAGTTTCAGAAGAAGAGTTGACCTAGATATGGTGTGTATGTGTAGGAAACTCCCTTATTTTGTTCTGACCACAGTCACGTTTCCTGCTGTATTAGAGACTATTGGAAAGCAAGAGCATGCTTCTTGGTCTAAAGCAAAGTGTGTTTCACGGATGAGAACTGTGCTGTGTGTTTCCCTTCAGAGATGGAGTTAAATCCCAGGCTCTGTGTCTTCCTAAAAGCAACACATCTTTTCAGGTAATCTCAGTCACTTTTCAGCGCAAAGGAAGCTACATCGTTCACGAAGCTCACACGTTTCTCGCTCTTAACTTGAAAGCATTGCATGTTAGATGACTTGTGGTTTCTATCAGTTTCAGAAGCAGAGTTGAACTAGCTATGGTCCGTATGTGTAGGAAACACCGTTCTTTTGTTCTGAGCACACTCACGTTTCCTGCTCAATCAGAGAGTCTAGAAAGCAAGAGCGTGCTTCTTCTTATATGCTGAGTGTGTTTCCTCGTGAGAACAGTGCTGTGTGTTGCCCTTCAGAAATGGAGTTAAATCACAGGCTCTGTATCTTCCTACAAACAAGACATCGTTTCAGGTAAACGCAGTCACTTTTCCGGTCAAATGAATATAAATCGTTTACGAAGCTCACACGTTTCTTGCTCTTAACTGAAAAGCATTGGATGTTAGATGACCTGTGGTTTGTATCAGATTCAGAAGCAGAGTTGAACTAGCAATGGTCTGTATGTGTAGGAAACACCGTTCTTTTATTCTGAGTACTCTCAAGTTTCTGACTCTATTAGAGACTCTGGTAAGCAAGAGCATGCTTCTTGCCCTAAAGCAGGGTGTGTTTCATGGATGAGTACTGTGCTGCGTGTTTCCCTTCAGATATGGAGTTAAATCCCAGGGTCTGTGTCTTCCTACAAGCAACACATCTTTTCAGGTAAACTCAGTCACTTTTCGGCTCAAAGGAAGCTACATCGTTCACGAAGCTCACACGTTTCTCGGTCTTAACTGGAAAGCATTGCATGTTAATGGAACTGTGGTTTGTATCAGTTTCAGAAGAAGAGTTGACCTAGATATGGTCGGTATGTGTAGGAAACACCATTAATTTGTTCTGACCACAATCACGTTTCCTGCTGTATTAGAGACACTTAGAAAACAAGATATACTTCATGCTCTAAAGCAGAGTGTGTTTCATGGATGAGAACTGTGCTGTGTGTTTCCCTTCAGAAATGGAGTTAAATTCTAGGCTCTGTGTCTTCCTACAAGCAAGACATCGTTTCAGGTAATCTCAGTCACTTTTCAGCTCAAAGGAAGCTACATCGTTCACGAAGCTCACACGTTTCTCGCTCTTAACTTGAAAGCATTGGATGTTAGATGACTTGTGGTTTCTATCAGTTTCAGAAGCAGAGTTGAACTAGATATGGTCCGTATGTGTAGGAAATACCGTTCTTTTGTTCTGAGCACACTCACGTTTCCTTCTCCATCAGAGACTCTAGAAAGCAAGAGCGTGCTTCTTCTTATATGCTGAGTGTGTTTCCTCGTGAGAACAGTGCTGTGTGTTTCCCTTCATAAATGGAGTTAATTCACAGGCTCTGTATCTTCCTACAAACAAGACATCGTTTCAGGTAAACGCGGTCACTTTTCAGCTCAAATGAATATAAATCGTTTACGAAGCTCACACGTTTCTTGCTCTTAACTGAAAAGCATTGGATGTTAGATGACTTGTGGTTTGTATCAGTTTCAGAAGCAGAGTTGAACTAGCAATGGTCGGTATGTGTAGGAAACACCGTTCTGTTGTTCTGAGTACGCTCAAGTTTCTGGCTCTATTAGAGACTCTGGAAAGCAAGAGCATGCTTCATGCTCTAAAGCAGAGTGTGTCTCATGGGTGAGAACAGTGCTGTGTGTTTCCCTTCAGATATGGAGTTAAATCCCAGGCTCTGTGTCTTCCTACAAGCAACACATCTTTTCAGGTAAACTCAGTCACTTTTCAGCTTAAAGGAAGCTACATCATTCACGAAGCTCACACGTTTCTCGGTCTTAACTGGAAATCATTGCATGTTAATGGAACTGTGGTTTGTATCAGTTTCAGAACAAGAGTTGACCTAGATATGGTCGGTATGTGTAGGAAACACCGTTATTTTGTTCTGACCACAGTCACGTTTCCTGCTGTATTAGAGACTCTTAGAAAGAAAGAGTGTACTTCATGCTCTAATGCAGAGTGTGTTTCATGGATGAGATCTGTGCTGTGTGTTTCCCTTCAGAAATGGAGTTAAATTCTAGGCTCTGTGTATTCCTAGAAGCAAGACATCGTTTCAGGTAAACGCAGTCACTTTTCAGTTCAAATGAATATAAATCGTTTACGAAGCTCACACGTTTCTTGCTCTTAACTGAAAAGCATTGGATATTAGATGACTTGTGGTTTGTATCAGTTTCAGAAGCAGAGTTGAACTAGCAATGGTCGGTATGTGTAGGAAACACCGTTCTTTTGTTCTGAGTACCCTCAAGTTTCTGGCTCTATTAGAGACTCTAGAAAGCAAGAGCAAGTTTCATGCCCTAAAGCAGAGTGTGTTTCATGGATGAGAACTGTGCTGTGTGTTTCCCTTCAGATATGGAGTTAAATCCCAGGCTCTTTGTCTTCCTGTAAGCAAGATATCTTTTAAGGTAAACTCAGTCACTTTACAGCTCAAAGGAAGCTACATCGTTCACGAAGCTCTCACGTTTCTCGCTCTTTACTTGAAAGCATTGCATGTTAATGGAACTGTGCTTTGTATCAGTTTCAGAAGAACAGTTGACCTAGATATGGTCCGTATGTGTAGGAAACACCGTTATTTTGTTCTCACCACAGTCAGGTTTCCTGCTGTATTTGAGACTATTAGAAAGCAAGAGCATGCTTCTTGGTCTAAAGCAGAGTGTGTTTCATGGATGAGAACTGTGCTGTGTGTTTCCCTTCAGAGATGGAGTTAAATCCCAGGCTCTGTGTCTTCCTAAAAGCAAGACATCTTTTCAGGTAATCTCAGTCACTTTTCAGCTCAAAGGAAGCTACATCGTTCACGAAGCTCACACGTTTCTCGCTCTTAACTTGAAAGCATTGGATGTTAGATGACTTGTGGTTTCTATCAGTTTCAGAAGCAGAGTTGAACTAGCTATGGTCCGTATGTGTAGGAAATACCGTTCTTTTGTTCTGAGCACACTCACGTTTCCTGCTCAATCAGAGACTCTAGAAAGCAAGAGCGTGCTTCTTCTTATATGCTGAGTGTGTTTCCTCGTGAGAACAGTGCTGTGTGTTTCCCTTCATAAATGGAGTTAAATCACAGGCTCTGTATCTTCCTACAAACAAGACATCGTTTCAGGTAAACGCAGTCACTTTTCAGCTCAAATGAATATAAATCTTTTACGAAGCTCACACGTTTCTTGCTCTTAACTGAAAAGCATTGGATGTTAGATGACTTGTGGTTCGTATCAGTTTCAGAAGCAGAGTTGAACTAGCAATGGTCGGTATGTGTAGGAAACACCGTTCTTTTGTTCTGAGTACCCTCAAGTTTCTGGCTCTATTCGAGATTC
Organism: Onychomys arenicola; assembly: GCA_949786405.1. Classification (NCBI taxonomy): domain Eukaryota; kingdom Metazoa; phylum Chordata; class Mammalia; order Rodentia; family Cricetidae; genus Onychomys; species Onychomys arenicola. The sequence goes on along the minus strand of CATKUM010000142.1, from coordinate 259,384 downwards.
TAGAAAGCAAGAGCATGCTTCTTGCCCTAAAGCAGAGTGTGTTTCATGGATGAGTACTGTGCTGTGTGTTTCCCTTCAGATATGGAGTTAAATCCCAGGCTCTGTGTCTTCCTACAAGCAACACATCTTTTCAGGTAAACTCAGTCACTTTTCAGCTCAAATGAAGCTACATCATTCACGAAGCTCACACGTTTCTCGGTCTTAACTGGAAAGCATTGCATGTTAATGGAACTGTGGTTTGTATCAGTTTCAGAAGAAGAGTTGACCTAGATATGGTCGGTATGTGTAGGAAACACCGTTATTTTGTTCTGACCACAGTCACGTTTCCTGCTGTATTAGAGACTCTTAGAAAGAAAGAGTGTACTTCATGCTCTAATGCAGAGTGTGTTTCATGGATGAGATCTGTGCTGTGTGTTTCCCTTTAGAAATGGAGTTAAATTCTAGGCTCTGTGTCTTCCTACAAGCAAGACATCGATTCAGGTAAACGCAGTCACTTTTCAGCTCAAATGAATATAAATCGTTTACGAAGCTCACATGTTTCTTGCTCTTAACTGAAAAGCATTGGATGTTAGATGACCTGTGGTTTGTATCAGTTTCAGAAGCAGAGTTGAACTAGCAATGGACTGTATGTGTAGGAAACACCGTTCTTTAGTTCTGAGTACTCTCAAGTTTCTGGATCTATTAGAGACTCTGGAAAGCAAGAGCATGCTTTGTGCTCTAAAGCAGAGTGTGTTTCATGGATGAGAACTGTGCTGTGTGTTTCCCTTCAGATATGGAGTTAAATCCCAGGCTCTTTGTCTTCCTGTAAGCAAGATATCTTTTAAGGTAAACTCAGTCACTTTTCGGCTCAAAGGAAGCTACATCGTTCACGAATCTCTCACGTGTCTCACTCTTGACTTGAAAGCATTGCATGTTAATGGAACTGTGCTTTGTATCTGTTTCAGAAGAACAGTTGACCTAGATATGGTCCGTATGTGTAGGAAACACCGTTATTTTGTTCTCACCACAGTCAGGTTTCCTGCTGTATTAGAGACTATTAGAAAGCAAGAGCATGCTTCTTGGTCTAAAGCAGAGTGTGTTTCATGGATGAGAACTGTGCTGTGTGTTTCCCTTCAGAGATGGAGTTAAATCCCAGGCTCTGTGTCTTCCTAAAAGCAAGACATCTTTTCAAGTAATCTCAGTCACTTTTCAGCTCAAAGGAAGCTACATCGTTCACGAAGCTCACACGTTTCTCGCTCTTAACTTGAAAGCATTGGATGTTAGATGACTTGTGGTTTCTATCAGTTTCAGAAGCAGAGTTGAACTAGCTATGGTCCGAATGTGTAGGAAACACCGTTCTTTTGTTCTGAGCACACTCACGTTTCCTGCTCAATCAGAGACTCTAGAAAGCAAGAGCGTGCCTCTTCTTATATGCTGAGTGTGTTTCCTCGTGAGAACAGTGCTGTGTGTTTCCCTTCATAAATGGAGTTAAATCACAGGCTCTGTATATTCCTACAAACAAGACATCGTTTCAGGTAAACGCAGTCACTTTTCAGGTCAAATGAATATAAATCGTTTACGAAGCTCACACGTTTCTTGCTCTTAACTGAAAAGCATTGGATGTTAGATGACCTGTGGTTTGTATTAGTTTCAGAAGCAGAGTTGAACTAGCAATGGTCTGTATGTGTAGGAAACACCGTTCTTTTGTTCTGAGTACTCTCAAGTTTCTGGCTCTATTAGAGACTCTGGAAAGCAAGAGCATGCTTCTTGCCCTAAAGCAGAGTGTGTTTCACGGATGAGTACTGTGCTGTGTGTTTCCCTTCTGAAATGGAGTTAAATTCTAGGCTCTGTGTATTCCTAGAAGCAAGGCATCGTATCAGGTAAACGCAGTCACTTTTCAGCTCAAATGAATATAAATCATTTACGAAGCTCACACGTTTCTTGCTCTTAACTGAAAAGCATTGGATGTTAGATGACTTGTGGTTTGTATCAGTTTCAGAAGCAGAGTTGAACTAGCAATGGTCGGTATGTGGAGGAAACACCGTTATTTTGTTCTGAGTACCCTCAAGTTTCTGGCTCTATTAGAGACTCTAGAAAGCAAGAGAATGCTTCATGCTCTAAAGCAGAGTGTGTTTCATGGGTGAGAACAGTGCTGTGTGTTTCCCTTCAGATATGGAGTTAAATCCCAGGCTCTGTGTCTTCCTACAAGCAACACATCTTTTCAGGTATACTCAGTCACTTTTCAGCTCAAAGGAAGCTACATCGTTCACGAAGCTCACACGTTTCTCGGTCTTAACTGGAAAACATTGCATGTTAATGGAACTGAGGTTTGTATCAGTTTCAGAAGAAGAGTTGACCTAGATATGGTCGGTATGTGTAGGAAACACCGTTATTTTGTTCTGACCACAGTCACGTTTCCTGCTGTATTAGAGACTCTTAGAAAGCAAGAGTGTACTTCATGCTCTAAAGCAGAGTGTGTTTCATGGATGAGAACTGTGCTGTGTGTTTCCCTTCAGAGATGGAGTTAAATCCCAGGCTCTGTGTCTTCCTAAAAGCAAGACATCTTTTCAAGTAATCTCAGTTACTTTTCAGCTCAAAGGAAGCTACATTGTTCACGAAGCTCACACGTTTCTCGCTCTTGACTTGAAAGCATTGCATGTTAATGGAACTGTGCTTTGTATCAGTTTCAGAAGAACAGTTGACCTAGATATGGTCCGTATGTGTAGGAAACACCGTTATTTTGTTCTCACCACAGTCAGGTTTCCTGCTGTATTAGAGACTATTGGAAAGCAAGAGCATGCTTCTTGGTCTAAAGCAGAGTGTGTTTCATGGATGAGAACTGTGCTGTGTGTTTCCCTTAGGAGGTGGAGTTAAATTCCAGGCTCTGTGTCTTCCTACAAGCAACACATCTTTTCAGGTAAACTCAGTCACTTTTCAGCTCAAAGGAAGCTACATCGTTCACGAAGCTCTCACGTTTCTCGCTCTTGACTTGAAAGCATTGCATGTTAATGGAACTGTGCTTTGTATCAGTTTCTGAAGAACAGTTGACCTAGATATGGTCCATATGTGTAGGAAACACCGTTATTTTGTTCTCACCACAGTCAGGTTTCCTGCTGTATTAGAGACTATTAGAAAGTAAGAGCATGCCTCTTGGTCTAAAGCAGAGTATGTTTCATGGATGAGAACTGTGCTGTGTGTTTCCCTTCAGAGATTGAGTTAAATCCCAGGCTCTGTGTCTTCCTAAAAGCAAGACATCTTTTCAGGTAATCTCAGTCACTTTTCAGCTCAAAGGAAGCTACATCGTTCACGAAGCTCACACGTTTCTCACTCTTAATTTGAAAGCATTGGATGTTAGAAGACTTGTGGTTTCTATCAGTTTCAGAAGCAGAGTTGAACTAGCTATGGTCCGTATGTGTAGGAAACACCGTTCTTTTGTTCTGAGCACACTCACGTTTCCTGCTCAATCAGAGACTCTAGAAAGCAAGAGCATGCTTCTTCTTATATGCTGAGTGTGTTTCCTCGTGAGAACAGTTCTGTGTGTTTCCCTTCAGAAATGGAGTTAAATCACAGGCTCTGTATATTCCTACAAACAAGACATCGTTTCCGGTAAATGCACTCACTTTTCCGGTCAAATGAATATAAATCGTTTACGAAGCTCACACGTTTCTTGCTCTTAACTGAAAAGCATTGGATGTTAGATGACCTGTGGTTTGTATCAGTTTCAGAAGCAGAGTTGAACTAGCAATGGACTGTATGTGTAGGAAACACCGTTCTTTTGTTCTGAGTACTCTCAAGTTTCTGGCATTTTTAGAGACTCTGGAAAGCAAGAGCATGCTTCTTGCCCTAAAGCAGAGTGTGTTTCACGGATGAGTACTGTGCTGTGTGTTTCCCTTCTGAAATGGAGTTAAATTCTAGGCTCTGTGTATTCCTAGAAGCAAGACATCGTAGCAGGTAAACGCAGTCACTTTTCAGCTCAAATGAATATAAATCATTTACGAAGCTCACACGTTTCTTGCTCTTAACTGAAAAGCATTGGATGTTAGATGACTTGTGGTTTGTATCAGTTTCAGAAGCAGAGTTGAACTAGCAATGGTCGGTATGTGTAGGAAACACCGTTCTTTTGTTCTGAGTACCCTCAAGTTTCTGGCTCTATTAGAGACTCTAGAAAGCAAGAGAATGCTCCATGCTCTAAAGCAGAGTGTGTTTCATGGGTGAGAACAGTGCTGTGTGTTTCCCTTCAGAAATGGAGTTAAATCCCAGGCTCTGTGTCTTCCTATAGGCAACACATCTTTTCAGGTAAACTCAGTCACTTTTCAGCTCAAAGGAAGCTACATCATTCACGAAGCTCACACGTTTCTCGGTCTTAACTGGAAAGCATTGGATGTTAATGGAACTGTGCTTTGTATCAGTTTCAGAAGAAGAGTTGACCTAGATATGGTCCGTATGTGTAGGAAACACCGTTATTTTGTTCTGACCACAGACACGTTTCCTGCTGTATTAGAGACTCTTAGAAAGCAAGAGTGTACTTCATGCTCTAAAGCAGAGTGTGTTTCATGGATGAGACCTGTGCTGTGTGTTTCCCTTCAGAAATGGAGTAAAATTCTAGGCTCTGTGTCTTCCTACAAGCAACACATCTTTTCAGGTAAACTCAGACTCTTTTCAGCTCAAAGGAAGCTACATCATTCACAAAGCTCACATGTTTTTCGCTCTTAAATGTAAAGCATTGTATGTTAGAGGAACTGTGGTTTGTATCAGTTTCAGAAGAAGACTTGGCCTAGATATGGTCTGTATGTGTAGGAAACACCGTTATTTTGTTCTGACAACAGTCACGATTCCTGCTGTATTAGAGACTCTTAGAAAGCCAGAGTGTGCTTCTGGCTCTAAAACAGTGTGTGTTTCATGGATGAGAACTGTGCTGTGTGTTTCCCTTAAGAAATGGAGTTAATTTCCAGGCTCTGTGTCTTCCGACAAGCAAGACATCATTTCAGGTAAATGCATTCACTTTTCTGCACAAATGAATATAAATCGTTTACGAAGCTCACACTTTTCTTGCTCTTAAATGAAAAGCATTGGTTGTTAGAAGACTTGTGGTTTGTATCAGTTTCAGAAGCAGAGTTGAACTAGCAATGGTCTGTATTTGGAGGAAACACCGTTCTTTTGTTCTGAGTACCCTCAAGTTTCTGGCTCTATTAGAGACTCTAGAAAGCCAGAGTATGCTTCGTGCCCTAAGCAGAGTGTGTTTCATGGATGTTTACTGTGCTGTGTGTTTCCCTTCAGAAATGGAGTTAAATCCCAGGCTCTGTGTCTTCCTATATGCAAGACATCTTTTCAGGTAAACTCAGTCACTTTTCAGCTCAAAGGAAGCTACATCGTTCACGAAGCTCACAAGTTTCTCGCTCTTAAATGTAGAGCATTGTATGTTAGAGGAACTGTGGTTTGTATCAGTTTCAGAAGATGACTTGGCCTAGATATGGTCTGTATGTGTAGGAAACACCGTTATTTTGTTCTGACCACAGTCACTTTTCCTGCTGTATTAGAGAATCATAGAAAGCAAGAGCGTGCTTCTTGCTCTAAAGCAGAGTGTGTTTCATGGATGAGAACTGTGCTGTGTGTTTCCCTTCAGAAATGGAGTTAAATCCCAGGCTCTTTGTCTTCCTACAAGCAAGACATCATTTCAGGTAAACGCAGTCACTTTTGAACTCAAATGAATATAAATCGTTTACGAAGATCACAAGTTTCTTGCTCTTAACTGAAAAGCATTGGATGTTAGATGACTTGTGGTTTGTATCAGTTTCAGAAGCAGAGTTGAACTACCAATGGTCCCTATGTGTAGGAAACAACGTTCTTTTGTTCTGAGCACACTCACGTTTCGTGCTTTATTAGAGACTCTAGAAAGCAAGAGCGTGTTTCTTCCTATACGCAGAGTGTGTTTCATCATGAGAACAGTGCTGTGTGTTTCCCTTCAGAAATGGAGTTAAATCACAGGCTCTGTATCTTCCTACAAGCAAGACTTCGTTACACGTAAACTCAGTCACCTTTCCGCTAAAACAAAGCTACATCGTTCACGTAGCTCACAAGTTTCTTGCTCTTAACTGTAAAGCATTGGATGTTAGAGGACCTGTGGTTTGTATCAGTTTCAGAAGCAGAGTTGAACTACCAATGGTCCCTATGTGTAGGAAACAACGTTCTTTTGTTCTGAGTACCCTCAAGTTTCTGGCTCTATTAGAGACTCTGGAAAGCAAGAGCATGCTTCTTGCCATAAAGCAGAGTGTGTTTCATGGATGAGAACTGTGCTGTGTGGTTCCCTTCAGAAATGGAGTTTAATTCCTGGCTCTGTGTCTTCCTACAAGCAAGACATCTTTTCAGGTAAACACAGTCACTTTTCAACTCAAATGAATAAAAATCATTTACGAAGCTCACACGTTTCTTGCTCTTAATTAAAAAGCATTGGATGTTAGATGATTTGTGGTTTGTATAAGTTTCAGAAGCAGAGTTGAAATAGCAATGGTCTGTATGTGTAGAAAACACCGTTCTTTTGTTCTGAGTACCCTCAAGTTTCTGGCTCTATTATAGACTCTGGAAAGCAAGAGCGTGCATCTTGCTCTAAAGTAGAGTGAGTTTTATGGATGAGAACTGTGCTGTGTTTTTCCCTTCAGAAATGGAGTTAAATCCCAAGCTCTGTGTCTTCCTACAAGCAAGACATCTTTTCAGGTAAACTCAGTCACTTTTCAGCTCAAAGGAAGCTACATCGTTCACGAAGCTCACATGTTTCTCGTTCTTAACTGGAAAGCATTGCATGTTAATGGAACTGTGTTTTGTAGCAGTTTCAGAAGAAGAATTGACCTAGATAAGGTCCGTATGTGTAGGAAACACCTTTTTTTTTGTTTTGAGTACCCTCATGTTTTGGTTTTATTAAAGACTCTAGAAAGCAAGAGCATGCTTCGTGCACTAAAGCAGAGTGTGTTTCATGGATGAGAACTGTGCTGTGTGTTTCCCTTCAGAGATGGAGTTAAATCCCAGGCTCTGTGTCTTCCTATAAGCCCGACATCTTTTAAGGTAAACTCAGTCACTTTTCAGCTCAAAGGAAGGTACATCGTTCATGAAGCTCACATGTTTCTCGCTCTTAACTGTATAGCATTGTATGTTAGAGGAACTGTGGTTTGTATCATTTTCAGAAGTAGAGTTGACCTAGATATGGTCCGTATGTGTAGGAAACATGGTTATTTGTTCTCACCACAGTCACGTTTCCTGCTCTATTAGAGACTCTTAGAAAGCAAGAGTGTGCTTCTTGGTCTAAAGCAGAGTGTGTTTCATGGATGAGAACTGTGCTGTGTGTTTCCCTTCAGAAATGGAGTTAAATTCCAGGCTCTGTGTCTCCTACAAGCAAGACATCGTTTCAGGTTAATGTAGTCACTTTTCAGCTCAAATGAATATAAATCGTTTATGAAGCTCACACGTTTCTTGCTCTTAACTGAAAAGCATTGGATGTTAGATGACTTGTGATTTGTATCAGTTTCAGAAGCAGAGTTGAACTAGCAATGGTCTGTATGTGTAGGAAACACCGTTCTATTGTTTTGAGTGCCCTCAAGTTTCTGGCTGTATTAGAGACTCTAGAAAGCAAGAGCATTCTTCGTGCTCTAAAGCAGAGTGTATTTCATGGATGAGAACTGTGCTGTGTTTCTTTTCAGAAATGGAGTTAAATCCCATGCTCTGTGTCTTAATATAATCAAGACATCTTTTAAGGTAAACTCAGACACTTTTAAGCTTAAAGGAAGCTACATCGTTCACGAAGCTCACATGATTCTCGCTCTTAACTGTAAAGGATTGTATGTCCGAGGAACTGTGGTATGTATCATTTTCAGAAGAAGAGTTGACATAGATATGGTCCGTATGTGTAGGAAACACCGTTATTTTGTTCTGACCACAGTCACGTTTCCTGCTCTATTATAGAATCTAGAAAGCAAGAGTGTGCTTCTTCCTATACGCAGAGTGTGTTTCATCGTGAGAACAGTGCTGTGTGTTTCCCTTCAGAAATGGAGTTAAATCAAAGGCTTTGTATCCTCCTACCAGCAAGACTTCTTTTCACATAAACTCAGTCACCTTTCAGCTCAAACAATGCAACATCGTTCACGTAGCTCACACGTATCTTGCTCTTAACTGTAACGCATTGGATGTTAGCGGACCTGTGGTTTGTATCAGTTTCAGAAGCAGAGTTGAACTAGCAATGGTCCGTATGTGTAGGAAACACCGTTCTTTTGTTCTGTATACCCTCAAGTTTCTGGCTCTATTAGAGATTCTGGAAAGCAAGAGCATGCTGCTTAGTATAAAGCAGAGTGTGTTTCATGGATGAGAACTGTGCTGTGTGTTTCCCTTAGGAGGTGGAGTTAAATCCCAGGCTCTGTGTCTTCCTACAAGCAACACATCTTTTCAGGTAAACTCAGTCACTTTTCAGCTCAAAGGAAGCTACATCATTCACGAAGCTCACACGTTTCTCGGTCTTAACTGGAAAGCATTGGATGTTAATGGAACTGTGCTTTGTATCAGTTTCAGAAGAAGAGTTGACCTAGATATGGTCCGTATGTGTAGGAAACACCGTTATTTTGTTCTGACCACAGACACGTTTCCTGCTGTATCAGAGACTCTTAGAAAGCAAGAGTGTACTTCATGCTCTAAAGCAGAGTGTGTTTCATGGATGAGACCTGTGCTGTGTGTTTCCCTTCAGAAATGGAGTAAAATTCTAGGCTCTGTGTCTTCCTACAAGCAACACATCTTTGCAGGTAAACTCAGACTCTTTTCAGCTCTAGGGAAGCTACATCGTTCACAAAGCTCACATGTTTTTCGCTCTTAAATGCAAAGCATTGTATGTTAGAGGAACTGTGGTTAGTATCAGTTTCAGAAGAAGACTTGGCCTAGATATGGTCTGTATGTGTAGGAAACACCGTTATTTTGTTCTGACAACAGTCACGATTCCTGCTGTATTAGAGACTCTTAGAAAGCCAGAGTGTGCTTCTGGCTCTAAAACAGTGTGTGTTTCATGGATGAGAACTGTGCTGTGTGTTTCCCTTAAGAAATGGAGTTAATTTCCAGGCTCTGTGTCTTCCTACAAGCAAGACATCATTTCAGGTAAATGCATTCACTTTTCTGCACAAATGAATATAAATCGTTTACGAAGCTCACACTTTTCTTGCTCTTAAATGAAAAGCATTGGTTGTTAGAAGACTTGTGGTTTGTATCAGTTTCAGAAGCAGAGTTGAACTAGCAATGGTCTGTATTTGGAGGAAACACCGTTCTTTTGTTCTGAGTACCCTCAAGTTTCTGGCTCTATTAGAGACTCTAGAAAGCCAGAGTATGCTTCGTGCCCTAAGCAGAGTGTGTTTCATGGATGTTTACTGTGCTGTGTGTTTCCCTTCAGAAATGGAGTTAAATCCCAGGCTCTGTGTCTTCCTATATGCAAGACATCTTTTCAGGTAAACTCAGTCACTTTTCAGCTCAAAGGAAGCTACATAGTTCACGAAGCTCACAAGTTTCTCGCTCTTAAATGTAGAGCATTGTATGTTAGAGGAACTGTGGTTTGTATCAGTTTCAGAAGATGACTTGGCCTAGATATGGTCTGTATGTGTAGGAAACACCGTTATTTTATTCTGACCACAGTCACGTTTCCTGCTGTATTAGAGACTCATAGAAAGCAAGAGCATGCTTCTTGCTCTAAAGCAGAGTGTGTTTCATGGATGAGAACTGTGCTGTGTGTTTCCCTTCAGAAATGGAGTTAAATCCCAGGCTCTTTGTCTTCCTACAAGCAAGACATCATTTCAGGTAAACGCAGTCACTTTTGAACTCAAATGAATATAAATCGTTTACGAAGATCACACGTTTCTTGCTCTTAACTGAAAAGCATTGGATGTTAGATGACTTGTGGTTTGTATCAGTTTCAGAAGCAGTGTTGAACTAGCAATGGTCCGTATATGTAGGAAACACCGTCATTTTGTTCAGAGCCCCCTCATGTTTCTGGCTCTATTAAATACTCTAGAAAGCAAGAGCGTGCTTCTTCCTATACGTAGTTTGTGTTTCATCGTGAGAACTGTGCTGTGTGTTTCCCTTCAGAAATATAGTTAAATCACAGGATCTGTATCTTCCTACAAGCAAGACTTCATTTCACGTAAACTCAGTCACCTTTCAGCTCCAACAAAGCTACATCGTTCACGGAGCTTACACGTTTCTTGCTCTTAACTGTAAAGCATTGGATGTTACAGGACGTGTGGTTTGTATCAGTTTCAGGGCAGAGTTGAACTAGCAATGGTCTGTATGTGTAGGAAACACCGTTCATTTGTTCTGATTACCGTCAAGTTTCTGGCTTTATTAGAGTCTCTGGAAAGCAAGAGCATGCTTCTTGCTCTAAAGCAGAGTGTGCTTCATGGATGAGTACTGTGCTGCGTGTTTTCCTTCAGAAATGGAGTTAAATACCAGGCTCTGTGTCTTCCTACAAGCAAGACATCATTTCAAGTAAACGCAGTCACTTTTCATCTCAAATGAATATAAATTGTTTATAAAGCTCACATGTTTCTTGCTCTTAAGTGAAAAGCATTGGATGTTAGATGCCTTGTGGTTTGTATCAGTTTCAGAAGCAGAGTTGAACTAGCAATGGTCGGTATGTGTAGGAAACACCGTTCTTTTGTTCTGAGTACCCTCAAGTTTCTGGCTCTATTAGAGGCTCTAGAGAGCAAGAGCATGCTTCGTGCTCTAAAGCAGAGTATGTTTCATGGATCAGAACTGTGCTGTGTGTTTCCCTTCAGAAATGGAGTTAAATCCCAGGCTCTGTGTCTTCCTACAAGCAACACACCTTTTCAGGTTAACTCAGTCACTTTTCAGCTCAAAGGAAGCTACAGCGTTCACGAAGGTCACACGTTTCTCGCTCTTAAGTTGAACGCATTGCAAGTTAATTGAACTGTGCTTTGTATCAATTTCAGAAGAAGAGTTGACCTAGATATGGTCCGTATGTGTAGGAAACACGGTTATTTTGTTCTGACCACAGTCACGTTTCCTTCTGTATTAGAGACTCTTAGAAAGCAAAAGCGTGCTTCTTGCTCTAAATCAGAGTGTGTTTCATGGATGAGAACTGTGCTTTTTGTTTTATTCAGAAATGGAGTTAAATTCCAGGCTCTGTGTCTTCCTACAAGCAAGACATCATTTCAAGTAAATGTAGTCACTTTTCAGCTCAAATGAATATAAATCGTTTACAAAGCTCACACGTTTCTCGCTCTTAACTGAGAAGCATTGGAAGTTAGATGTCTTGGGGTTGGTATCAGTTTCAGAATCAGAGTTGAACTAGCAATGGTCAGTATGTATAGGAAACACCGTTCTTTTGTTCTGAGCACACTCACGTTTCCTGCTTTATTAGAGACACTAGAAAGCAAGAGCGTGTTTCTTCCTATACGCAGAGTGTGTTTCATCATGAGAACAGTGCTGTGTGTTTCCCTTCAGAAATGGAGTTAAATCACAGGCTCTGTATCTTCCTACAAGCAAGACTTCGTTACACGTAAACTCAGTCACCTTTCCGCTAAAACAAAGCTACATCGTTCACGTAGCTCACAAGTTTCTTGCTCTTAACTGTAAAGCATTGGATGTTAGAGGACCTGTGGTTTGTATCAGTTTCAGAAGCAGAGTTGAACTACCAATGGTCCCTATGTGTAGGAAACAACGTTCTTTTGTTCTGAGTACCCTCAAGTTTCTGGCTCTATTAGAGACTCTGGAAAGCAAGAGCATGCTTCTTGCCATAAAGCAGAGTGTGTTTCATGGATGAGAACTGTGCTGTGTGGTTCCCTTCAGAAATGGAGTTTATTTCCTGGCTCTGTGTCTTCCTACAAGCAAGACATCTTTTCAGGTAAACACAGTCACTTTTCAACTCAAATGAATAAAAATCATTTACGAAGCTCACACGTTTCTTGCTCTTAATTAAAAAGCATTGGATGTTAGATGATTTGTGGTTTGTATAAGTTTCAGAAGCAGAGTTGAAATAGCAATGGTCTGTATGTGTAGAAAACACCGTTCTTTTGTTCTGAATACCCTCAAGTTTCTGGCTCTATTATAGACTCTGGAAAGCAAGAGCGTGCATCTTGCTCTAAAGTAGAGTGAGTTTTATGGATGAGAACTGTGCTGTGTTTTTCCCTTCAGAAATGGAGTTAAATCCCAAGCTCTGTGTCTTCCTACAAGCAAGACATCTTTTCAGGTAAACTCAGTCACTTTTCAGCTCAAAGGAAGCTACATCGTTCACGAAGCTCACATGTTTCTCGTTCTTAACTGGAAAGCATTGCATGTTAATGGAACTGTGTTTTGTAGCAGTTTCAGAAGAAGAATTGACCTAGATAAGGTCCGTATGTGTAGGAAACACCTTTTTTTTGTTTTGAGTACCCTCATGTTTCTGGTTTTATTAAAGACTCTAGAAAGCAAGAGCATGCTTCGTGCACTAAAGCAGAGTGTGTTTCATGGATGAGAACTGTGCTGTGTGTTTCCCTTCAGAAATGGAGTTAAATCCCAGGCTCTGTGTCTTCCTATAAGCCAGACATCTTTTAAGGTAAACTCAGTCACTTTTCAGCTCAAAGGAAGGTACATCGTTCATGAAGCTCACATGTTTCTCGCTCTTAACTGTATAGCATTGTATGTTAGAGGAACTGTGGTTTGTATCATTTTCAGAAGTAGAGTTGACCTAGATATGGTCCGTATGTGCAGGAAACACCGTTATTTGTTCTCACCACAGTCACGTTTCCTGCTCTATTAGAGACGCTTAGAAAGCAAGAGTGTGCTTCTTGGTCTAAAGCAGAGTGTGTTTCATGGATGAGAACTGTGCTGTGTGTTTCCCTTCAGAAATGGAGTTAAATTCCAGGCTCTGTGTCTCCTACAAGCAAGACATCATTTCAGGTTAATGTAGTCACTTTTCAGCTCAAATGAATATAAATCGTTTATGAAGCTCACACGTTTCTTGCTCTTAACTGAAAAGCATTGGATGTTAGATGACTTGTGATTTGTATCAGTTTCAGAAGCAGAGTTGAACTAGCAATGGTCTGTATGTGTAGGAAACACCGTTCTATTGTTTTGAGTGCCCTCAAGTTTCTGGCTGTATTAGAGACTCTAGAAAGCAAGAGCATTCTTCGTGCTCTAAAGCAGAGTGTGTTTCATGGATGAGAACTGTGCTGTGTGTTTCTTTATAGAAATGGAGTTAAATCCCATGCTCTGTGTCTTAATATAATCAAGACATCTTTTAAGGTAAACTCAGTCACTTTTAAGCTTAAAGGAAGCTACATCGTTCACGAAGCTCACATGATTCTCGCTCTTAACTGTAAAGGATTGTATGTCCGAGGAACTGTGGTATGTATCATTTTCAGAAGAAGAGTTGACATAGATATGGTCCGTATGTGTAGGAAACACCGTTATTTTGTTCTGACCACAGTCACGTTTCCTGCTCTATTATAGAATCTAGAAAGCAAGAGTGTGCTTCTTCCTATACGCAGAGTGTGTTTCATCGTGAGAACAGTGCTGTGTGTTTCCCTTCAGAAATGGAGTTAAATCAAAGGCTTTGTATCCTCCTACCAGCAAGACTTCTTTTCACATAAACTCAGTCACCTTTCAGCTCAAACAATGCAACATCGTTCACGTAGCTCACACGTATCTTGCTCTTAACAGTAAAGCATTGGATGTTAGAGGACCTGTGTTTTGTATCAGTTTCAGAAGCAGAGTTGAACTAGCAATGGTCCGTATGTGTAGGAAACACCGTTCGTTTGTTCTGAGTACCCACAAGTTTCTGGCTCAATTAGAGACTCTGGAAAGCAAGAGCATGCTTCTTGCTTTAAAGCAGAGTGTGTTTCATGGATGAGAACTGTGCTGTGTGTTTCCCTTCAGAGATGGAGTTAAACACCCGGCTCTGTGTCTTCCTACAAGCAAGACACCTTTTCAGGTAAACTCAGTCACTATTCAGCTCAAAGGAAGATACATCGTTCACGAAGCTCACGTTTCTCGCTCTTAACTTGAAAGCATTGCATGTTAATGGAACTTTGCTTTGTATCAGTTTCAGAAGAAGGGTTGACCTAGATATGTTCTGTATGTTTAGGAAACACCGTTATTTGTTCTGACCACAGTCAAGTTTCCTGCTCTATTAGAGACTCTTAGAAAGCAAGACTGTGCTTCTTGCTCTAATTCAGAGTGTGTTTCATGGATGAGAACTGTGCTGTGTGTTTCCCTTCTCAATGAAGTTAAATTCCAGGCTCTGTGTCTTCCTACAAGCAAGACATCGTTTCAGGTAAACGCAGTCACTTTTCAGCTCAAATGAATATAAATCGTTTATGAAGCTCACAAGTTTCTTGCTCTTAACTGAAAATCATTGGATGTTAGATGACTTGTGGTTTGTATCAGTTTCAGAAGCAGAGTTGAACTAGCAATGGTCCGTATGTGTAGGAAACACCGTTATTTTGTTCTGAGCAAACTCACGTTTCCTGCTCTATTAGAGACTCTAGAAAGCAAGAGCGTGCTTCTTCCTATACGCAGAGTGTGTTTCATCATGAGAACAGTGCTGTGTGTTTCCCTTAAGAAATGGAGTTAAATCACAGGCTCTGTATCTTCCTACAAGCAAGACTTCGTTTCACGTAAACTCAGTCAACTTTCAGCTCAAACAAAGCTACATCCTTCACGTAGCTCACACGTTTCTTGCTCTTAACTGTAACGCATTGGATGTTAGAGGACCTGTGTTTTGTATCAGTTTCAGAAGCAGAGTTGAACTAGCAATGGTCCGTATGTGTAGAAAACACCGTTCGTTTGTTCTGAGTGCCCTCAAGTTTCTAGCTCTATTCGAGACTCTGGAAAGCAAGAGCATGCTTCTTGCTATAAATCAGAATGTGTTTCAAGGTTGAGAACTGTGCTGTGTGTTTCCCTTCAGAAATGGAGTTAAAACCCAGGCTCTGTGTCTTCCTATAAGCAAGACATCTTTTAAGGTAAACTCAGTCAATTTTCAGCTCAAAGGAATCTACATCGTTCACGAAGCTCACATGTTTCTCGCTCTTAACTGTAAAGCATTGTATGTTAGAGGAACTGTGGTTTGTATCATTTTCAGAAGAAGAGTTGACATAAATATGGTCCATATGTGTAGGAAACACCGTAATTTTGTTCTTCCACAGTCACGTTTCCTGCTGTATTAGAGACTCTTAGAAAGCAAGAACGTGCTTCTTGCTCTAAAGCAGAGTGTGTTTCATGGATGAGAACTGTGCTCTTTGTTTTATTCAGAAATGGAGTTAAATTCCAGGCTCTGTTTCTTCCTACAAGCAAGACATCATTTCAGGTAAACGCTGTCACTTTTCAGCTCAAATGAATATAAATCGTTTACGAAGATCACACGTTTCTCGCTCTTAACTGAAAAGCATTGGATGTTAGATGACTTGTGGTTTGTATGAGTTTCAGAAGCAGAGTTCAACTAGCAATGGTCTGTATGTGTAGGAAACTCCATTATTTTGTTCTGAGCACACTCAAGTTTTAACTCTATTAGAGACTCTAGAAAGCAAGAGCGTGCTTCTTCCTATACACAGAGTGTGTTTCATCATGAGAACAGCGCAGTGTGTTTCCCTTCAGAAATGAAGTTAAATCACAGGCTCTGTATCTTCCTACAAGCAAGACTTCGTTTCAGGTAAACGCAGTCAACTTTCAGCTCAAACAAAAACTACATCCTTCACGTAGCTCACACGTTTCTTGCTCTTAACTGTAACGCATTGGAAGTTAGAGGACCTGTGTTTTGTATCAGTTTCAGAAGCAGAGTTGAACTAGCAATGGTCCGTATGTGTAGAAAACACCTTTCGTTTGTTCTGAGTGCCCTCATGTTTCTAGCTCTATTAGAGACTCTGGAAAGCAAGAGCATGCTTCTTGCTATAAATCAGAATGTGTTTCAAGGTTGAGAACTGTGCTGTGTGTTTCCCTTCAGAAATGGAGTTAAAACCCAGGCTCTGTGTCTTCCTATAAGCAAGACATCTTTTAAGGTAAACTCAGTCACTATTCAGCTCAAAGGAAGCTACATTGTTCACGAAGCTCACATGTTTCTCGCTCTTAACTTGAAAGCATTGCATGTTAATGGAACTTTGCTTTGTATCAGTTTCAGAAGAAGAGTTGACCTAGATATGTTCTGTATGTTTAGGAAACACCGTTATTTGTTCTGACCAGAATCAAGTTTCCTGCTCTATTAGAGACTCTTAGAAAGCAAGACTGTGCTTCTAGTTCTAAATCAGAGTGTGTTTCATGGATGAGAACTGTGCTGTGTGTTTCCCTTCAGAAATGGAGCTAAATTCCAGGCTCTGTGTCTTCCTACAAGCAAGACATCGTTTCAGGTAAACGCAGTCACTTTTCAGCTCAATAGAATATAAATCGTTTATGAAGCTCCCATATTTCTTGCTCTTAACTGAAAATCATTGGATGTTAGATGACTTGTGGATTGTATCAGTTTCAGAAGCAGAGTTGAACTAGCAATGGTCTGTATATGTAGGAAACACCGTTCTTTTTTTTTTAGTATCCTCAATTTTCTTTCTTTATTAGAGACTCTAGAAAGCAAGAGATGCGTCGTGCTCTAAAGCAGAGTGTGTTTCATGGATGAGAACTGTGCTGTGTTTTTCCGTTCAGAAATGGAGTTAAATTCCAGGCTCTGTTTCTACCTACAAGCAAGACATCATTTCAGGTATGCGCTGTCACTTTTTAGCTCAAATGAATATAAATCGTTTACGAAGATCACACGTTTCTCGCTCTTAACTGAAAAGCATTGGATGTTAGATGACTTGTGGTTTGTATCAGTTTCAGAAGCACAGTTGAACTAGCAATGGTCCGTATGTGTAGGAAACACCGTTCTTTTGTTCTGAGCACACTCACGTTTCCTGCTCTATTAGAGACTCTAGAAAGCAAGAGCGTGCTTCTTGCTCTAAAGCAGAGAGTGTTTCATGGATGAGAACTGTGCTGTGTGTTTCCGTTCAGAAATGGAGTTAAATTCCAGGCTCTGTGTCTTCCTACATGCAAGAAATCATTTCAGGTAAACGCTGTCACTTTTCAGCTCAAATGAATATAAATCCTTTACGAAGATCACACGTTTCTCACTCTTAACTGAAAAGCCTTGGATGTTAGATGACTTGTGGTTTGTATCAGTTTCAGAAGCAGAGTTCAACTAGCAATGGTCCGTATGTGTAGGAAACACAGTTCTTTTGTTTACGAGCACACTCATGTTTTAGCTCTATTAGAGACTCTAGAAAGCAAGAGCTTGCTTCTTCCTATTTGCAGAGTGTGTTTCATTGTGAGAACACTGCTGTGTGTTTTCCTTCAGAAGTGGAGTTAAATCACAGGCTCTGTATCTTCCTACAAGCAAGAATTCGTTTCTCGTAAACTCAGTCACCTTTCAGCTTAAACAAAGCTACATCATTCACGTAGGTCACATGTTTCTTGCTCTTAATTGTAAAGCATTGGATGTTAGAGGACCTGTGTTTTGTATCAGTTTCAGAAGCAGAGTTGAACTAGCAATGGTCTGTATGTGTAGGAAACACCGTTCGTTTGTTCTGAGTACCCACAAGTTTCTGGCTCAATTAGAGACTCTGGAAAGCAAGAGCATGCTTCTTGCTTTAAAGCAGAGTGTGTTTCATGGATGAGAACTGTGCTGTGTGTTTCCCTTTAGAGATCGAGTTAAACACCCGGCTCTGTGTCTTCCTACAAGCAAGACACCTTTTCAGGTAAACTCAGTCACTATTCAGCTCAAAGGAAGATACATCGTTCACGAAGCTCACATGTTTCTCGCTCTTAACTTGAAAGCATTGCATGTTAATGGAACTTTGCTTTGTATCAGTTTCAGAAGAAGAGTTGACCTAGATATGTTCTGTATGTTTAGGAAACACCGTTATTTGTTCTGACCAGAGTCAAGTTTCCTGCTCTATTAGAGACTCTTAGAAAGCAAGACTGTGCTTCTAGTTCTAAATCAGAGTGTGTTTCATGGATGAGAACTGTGCTGTGTGTTTCCCTTCAGAAATGGAGCTAAATTCCAGGCTCTGTGTCTTCCTACAAGCAAGACATCGTTTCAGGTAAACGCAGTCACTTTTCAGCTCAATAGAATATAAATCGTTTATGAAGCTCCCATATTTCTTGCTCTTAACTGAAAATCATTGGATGTTAGATGACTTGTGGATTGTATCAGTTTCAAAAGCAGAGTTGAACTAGCAATGGTCTGTATATGTAGGAAACACCGTTCTTTTTTTTTAGTATCCTCAATTTTCTTTCTTTATTAGAGACTCTAGAAAGCAAGAGATGCTTCGTGCTCTAAAGCAGAGTGTGTTTCATGGATGAGAACTGTGCTGTGTGTTTCCTTTCAGAAATGGAGTTAAATTCCAGGCTCTGTTTCTACCAACAAGCAAGACATCATTTCAGGTATGCGCTGTCACTTTTTAGCTCAAATGAATATAAATCGTTTACGAAGATCACACGTTTCTCGCTCTTAACTGAAAAGCATGGGATGTTAGATGACTTGTGGTTTGTATCAGTTTCAGAAGCACAGTTGAACTAGCAATGGTCCGTATGTGTAGGAAACACCGTTCTTTTGTTCTGAGCACACTCACGTTTCCTGCTCTATTAGAGACTCTAGAAAGCAAGAGCGTGCTTCTTGCTCTAAAGCAGAGTGTGTTTCATGGATGAGAACTGTGCTGTGTGTTTCCCTTCAGAAATGGAGTTAAATTCCAGGCTCTGTGTCTTCCTACAAGCAAGACATCGTTTCAGGTAAACTAAGTCACTTTTCAGTTCAAATGAATATAAATCGTTTATGAAGCTCACACGTTTCTTGCTCTTAACTGAAAATCATTGGATGTTAGATGACTTGTGGTTTGTATCAGTTTCAGAAGCAGAGTTGAACTAGCAATGGTCCGTATGTGTAGGAAACACCGTTATTTTGTTCTGAGCAAACTCACGTTTCCTGCTCTATTAGAGACTCTAGAAAGCAAGAGCGTGCTTCTTCCTATACGCAGAGTGTGTTTCATCATGAGAACAGTGCTGTGTGTTTCCCTTCAGAAATGGAGTTAAATCACAGGCTCTGTATCTTCCTACAAGCAAGACTTCGTTTCACGTAAACTCAGTCAACTTTCAGCTCAAACAAAGCTACATCCTTCACGTAGCTCACACGTTTCTTGCTCTTAACTGTAACGCATTGGATGTTAGAGGACCTGTGTTTTGTATCAGTTTCAGAAGCAGAGTTGAACTAGCAATGGTCCGTATGTGTAGGAAACACCGTTCGTTTGTTCTGAGTGCCCTCAAGTTTCTAGCTGTATTAGAGACTCTGGAAAGCAGGAGCATGCTTCTTGCTATAAATCAGAATGTGTTTCAAGGTTGAGAACTTTGCTGTGTGTTTCCCTTCAGAAATGGAGTTAAAACCCAGGCTCTGTGTCTTCCTATAAGCAAGACATCTTTTAAGGTAAACTCAGTCAATTTTCAGCTCAAAGGAATCTACAGCGTTCACGAAGCTCACATGTTTCTCGCTCTTAACTGTAAAGCATTGTATGTTAGAGGAACTGTGGTTTGTATCATTTTCAGAAGAAGAATTGACATAAATATGGTCCCTATGTGTAGGAAACACCGTAATTTTGTTCTTCCACAGTCACGTTTCCTGCTGTATTAGAGACTCTTAGAAATCAAGAACGTGCTTCTTGCTCTAAAGCAGCGTGTGTTTCATGGATGAGAACTGTGCTTTTTGTTTTATTCAGAAATGGAGTTAAATTCCAGGCTCTGTTTCTTCCTACAAGCAAGACATTATTTCAGGTAAACGCTGTCACTTTTCAGCTCAAATGAATATAAATCGTTTACGAAGATCACACATTTCTCGCTCTTAACTGAAAAGCATTGGATGTTAGATGACTTGTGGTTTGTATCAGTTTCAGAGGCAGAGTTCAACTACCAATGGTCTGTATGTGTAGGAAACTCCGTTCTTTTGTTCTGAGCACACTCAAGTTTTAACTCTATTAGAGACTCTAGAAAGCAAGAGCGTGATTCTTCCTATACACAGAGTGTGTTTCATCATGAGAACAGCGCTGTGTGTTTCCCTTCAGAAATGGAGTTAAATCACAGGCTCTGTATCTTCCTACAAGCAAGACTTCGTTTCACGTAAACTCAGTCACCTTTCAGCTTAAACAAAGCTACATCCTTCACGGAGCTCACACGTTTCTTGCTCTTAACTGTAAAGCATTGGATGTTAGAGGACGTGCGTTTTGTATCAGTTTCAGAAGCAGAGTTGAACTAGCAATGATCCGTATGTGTAGGAAACACCATTCGTTTGTTCTGAGTACCATCAAGTTTCTGGCTGTATTAGAGACTCTGGAAAGCAAGAGCATGCTTCTTGCTTTAAAGCAGAGTGTGTTTCATGGATGAGAACTGTGCTGTGTGTTTCCCTTCAGAAATGGAGTTAAATCGCAGGCTCAGTGTCTTCCTACAAGCAAGACATCTTTTCAGGTAAACTCAGTCACTATTCAGCTCAAAGGAAGCTACATCGTTCACGAAGCTCACATGTTTCTCGCTCTTAACTTGAAAGCATTGCGTGTTAATGGAACTTTGCTTTGTATCAGTTTCAGAAGAAGAGTTGACCTAGATATGTTCTGTATGTTTAGGAAACACCGTTATTTGTTCTGACCAGAGTCAAGTTTCCTGCTCTATTAGAGACTCTTAGAAAGCAAGACTGTGCTTCTAGTTCTAAATCAGAGTGTGTTTCATGGATGAGAACTGTGCTGTGTGTTTCCCTTCAGAAATGGAGCTAAATTCCAGGCTCTGTGTCTTCCTACAAGCAAGACATCGTTTCAGGTAAACGCAGTCACTTTTCAGCTCAATAGAATATAAATCGTTTATGAAGCTCCCATATTTCTTGCTCTTAACTGAAAATCATTGGATGTTAGATGACTTGTGGATTGTATCAGTTTCAGAAGCAGAGTTGAACTAGCAATGGTCTGTATATGTAGGAAACACCGTTCTTTTTTTTTAGTATCCTCAATTTTCTTTCTTTATTAGAGACTCTAGAAAGCAAGAGATGCTTCGTGCTCTAAAGCAGAGTGTGTTTCATGGATGAGAACTGTGCTGTGTGTTTCCTTTCAGAAATGGAGTTAAATTCCAGGCTCTGTTTCTACCAACAAGCAAGACATCATTTCAGGTATGCGCTGTCACTTTTTAGCTCAAATGAATATAAATCGTTTACGAAGATCACACTTTTCTCGCTCTTAACTGAAAAGCATGGGATGTTAGATGACTTGTGATTTGTATCAGTTTCAGAAGCACAGTTGAACTAGCAATGGTCCGTATGTGTAGGAAACACCGTTCTTTTGTTCTGAGCACACTCACGTTTCCTGCTCTATTAGAGACTCTAGAAAGCAAGAGCGTGCTTCTTGCTCTAAAGCAGAGTGTGTTTCATGGATGAGAACTGTGCTGTGTGTTTCCGTTCAGAAATGGAGTTAAATTCCAGGCTCTGTGTCTTCCTACATGCAAGAAATCATTTCAGGTAAACGCTGTCACTTTTCAACTCAAATGAATTTAAATCCTTTACGAAGATCACACGTTTCTCACTCTTAACTGAAAAGCCTTGGATGTTAGATGACTTGTGGTTTGTATCAGTTTCAGAAGCAGAGTTCAACTAGCAATGGTCCGTATGTGTAGGAAACACAGTTCTTTTGTTTACGAGCACACTCACGTTTTAGCTCTATTAGAGACTCTAGAAAGCAAGAGCTTGCTTCTTCCTATATGCAGAGTGTGTTTCATTGTGAGAACACTGCTGTGTGTTTCCCTTCAGAAATGGAGTTAAATCACAGGCTCTGTATCTTCCTACAAGCAAGACTTCGTTTCAGGTAAACGTAGTCACTTTAAAGGTCAAATGAATATAAATCGTTTATGAAGCTCACACGTTTCTTGCTCTTAACTGAAAAGCATTGGATGTTAGATGACTTGTGATTTGTATAAGTTTCAGAAGCAGAGTTGAACTAGCAATGGTCCGTATGTGTAGAAAACACCGTTCTTTTGTTTATGAGCACACTCACGTTTTAGCTCTATTAGAGAATCTAGAAAGCAAGAGCATGCTTCTTCCTATATGCAGAGTGTGTTTCATCGTGAGAACACTGCTGTGTGTTTCCCTTCAGAAGTGGAGTTAAATCACAGGCTCTGTATCTTCCTACAAGCAAGAATTCGTTTCTCGTAAACTCAGTCACCTTTCAGCTTAAACAAAGCTACATCATTCACGTAGCTCACACGTTTCTTGCTCTTAACTGTAAAGCATTGGATGTTAGAGGACCTGTGTTTTGTATCAGTTTCAGAAGCAGAGTTGAACTAGCAATGGTCCGTATGTGTAGGAAACACCGTTCGTTTGTTCTGAGTACCCACAAGTTTCTGGCTCTATTAGAGACTCTGGAAAGCAAGAGCATGCTTCTTGCTTTAAAGCAGAGTGTGTTTCATGGATGAGAACTGTGCTGTGTGTTTCCCTTCAGAGATGGAGTTAAACACCCGGCTCTGTGTCTTCCTACAAGCAAGACACCTTTTCAGGTAAACTCAGTCACTATTCAGCTCAAAGGAAGCTACATCGTTCACGAAGCTCACATGCTTCTCGCTCTTAACTTGAAAGCATTGCATGTTAATGGAACTTTGCTTTGTATCAGTTTCAGAAGAAGAGTTGATCTAGATATGGTCCGTATGTGTGGGAAACTCGGTTATGTTGTTCTGACCACAGTCAAGTTTCCTGCTCTATTAGAGACTGTTAGAAAGCAAGAGTGTGCTTCTTGCTCTAAAGCAGAGTGTGTTTCATGGATGAGAACTGTGCTGTGTGTTTCCCTTCAGAAATGGAGCTAAATTCCAGGCTCTGTGTCTTCCTACAAGCAAGACATCGTTTCAGGTAAACACAGTCACTTTTCAGCTCAATAGAATATAAATCGTTTATGAAGCTCCCACATTTCTTGCTCTTAACTGAAAATCATTGGATGTTAGATGACTTGTGGATTGTATCAGTTTCAGAAGCAGAGTTGAACTAGCAATGGTCTGTATATGTAGGAAACACCGTTCTTTTTTTTTTGAGTACCCTCAAGTTTCTGGTTGTATTAAAGAGTCTAGAAAACAAGAGCATGCTTCGTGCTCTAAAGCAGAGTGTGTTTCATGGATGAGAACTGTGCTGTGTGTTTCCCTTCAGAAATGGAGTTAAATTCCAGGCTCTGTGTCTCCCTACAAGCAAGACATCGTTTCAGGTAAAGTAAGTCATTTTTCAGCTCAAATGAATGTAAATCCTTTATGAAGTTCCACATTTCTTGCTCTTAACTGAAAAGTATTGGATGTTAGATGACTTGTGGTTTGTATCAGTTTCAGAAGCAGAGTTGAACTAGCAATGGTCTGTATGTGTAGGAAACACCGTTCTATTGTTTTGAGTGCCCTCATGTTTCTGGCTGTGTTAGAGAATCTAGAAAGCAAGTGCTTGCTTCTTCCTATATGCAGAGTGTGTTTCATCGTGAGAACACTGCTGTGTGTTTCCCTTCAGATATGGAGTTAAATCCCAGGCTCTTTGTCTTCCTGTAAGCAAGATATCTTTTAAGGTAAACTCAGTCACTTTTCAGCTCAAAGGAAGCTACATCGTTCACGAAGCTCTCACGTTTCTCGCTCTTGACTTGAAAGCATTGAATGTTAATGGAACTGGGCTTTGTATCAGTTTCAGAAGAACAGTTGACCTAGATATGGTCCGTATGTGTAGGAAACACCGTTATTTTGTTCTCACCACAGTCAGGTTTCCTGCTGTATTAGAGACTATTAGAAAGCAAGAGCATGCTTCTTGGTCTAAAGCAGAGTGTGTTTCATGGATGAGAACTGTGCTGTGTGTTTCCCTTCAGAGATGGAGTTAAATCCCAGGCTCTGTGTCTTCCTAAAAGCAAGACATCTTTTCAGGTAATCTCAGTCACTTTTCAGCTCAAAGGAAGCTACATCGTTCACGAAGCTCACACGTTTCTCGCTCTTAACTTGAAAGCATTGGATGTTAGATGACTTGTGGTTTCTATCAGTTTCAGAAGCAGAGTTGAACTAGATATGGTCCGTATGTGTAGGAAATACCGTTCTTTTGTTCTGAGCACACTCACGTTTCCTTCTCCATCAGAGACTCTAGAAAGCAAGAGCGTGCTTCTTCTTATATGCTGAGTGTGTTTCCTCGTGAGAACAGTGCTGTGTGTTTCCCTTCATAAATGGAGTTAAATCACAGGCTCTGTATCTTCCTACAAACAAGACATCGTTTCAGGTAAACGCAGTCACTTTTCAGCTCAAATGAATATAAATCGTTTACGAAGCTCACACGTTTCTTGCTCTTAACTGAAAAGCATTGGATGTTAGATGACTTGTGGTTTGTATCAGTTTCAGAAGCAGAGTTGAACTAGCAATGGACTGTATGTGTAGGAAACACCGTTCTTTTGTTCTGAGTACGCTCAAGTTTCTGGCTCTATTAGAGACTCTAGAAAGCAAGAGCATGCTTCATGCTCTAAAGCAGAGTGTGTTTCATGGGTGAGAACAGTGCTCTGTGTTTCCCTTCAGATATGGAGTTAAATCCCAGGCTCTGTGTCTTCCTACAAGCAACACATCTTTTCAGGTAAACTCAGTCACTTTTCAGCTTAAAGGAAGCTACATCATTCACGAAGCTCACACGTTTCTCGGTCTTAACTGCAAAGCATTGCATGTTAATGGAACTGTGGTTTGTATCAGTTTCAGAAGAAGAGTTGACCTAGATATGGTCGGTATGTGTAGGAAACACCGTTATTTTGTTCTGACCAGAGTCACGTTTCCTGCTGTATTAGAGACTCTTAGAAAGCAAGAGTGTACTTCATGCTCTAATGCAGAGTGTGTTTCATGGATGAGATCTGTGCTGTGTGTTTCCCTTCAGAAATGGAGTTAAATTCTAGGCTCTGTGTATTCCTAGAAGCAAGACATCGTTTCAGGTAAACGCAGTCACTTTTCAGTTCAAATGAATATAAATCGTTTACGAAGCTCACACGTTTCTTGCTCTTAACTGAAAAGCATTGGATATTAGATGACTTGTGGTTTGTATCAGTTTCAGAAGCAGAGTTGAACTAGCAATGGTCGGTATGTGTAGGAAACACCATTCTTTTGTTCTGAGTACCCTCAAGTTTCTGGCTCTATTAGAGACTCTAGAAAGCAAGAGCATGCTTCGTGCTCTAAAGCAGAGTGTGTTTCATGGATGAGAACTGTGCTGTTTGTTTCCCTTCAGATATGGAGTTAAATCCCAGGCTCTTTGTCTTCCTGTAAGCAAGATATCTTTTAAGGTAAACTCAGTCACTTTTCAGCTCAAAGGAAGCTACATCGTTCACGAAGCTCTCACGTTTCTCGCTCTTTACTTGAAAGCATTGCATGTTAATGGAACTGGGCTTTGTATCAGTTTCAGAAGAACAGTTGACCTAGATATGGTCCGTATGTGTAGGAAACACCGTTATTTTGTTCTCACCACAGTCAGGTTTCCTGCTGTATTTGAGACTATTAGAAAGCAAGAGCATGCTTCTTGGTCTAAAGCAGAGTGTGTTTCATGGATGAGAACTGTGCTGTGTGTTTCCCTTCAGAGATGGAGTTAAATCCCAGGATCTGTGTCTTCCTAAAAGCAAGACATCTTTTCAGGTAATCTCAGTCACTTTTCAGCTCAAAGGAAGCTACATCGTTCACGAAGCTCACTCGTTTCTCGCTCTTAACTTGAAAGCATTGGATGTTAGATGACTTGTGGTTTCTATCAGTTTCAGAAGCAGAGTTGAACTAGATATGGTCCGTATGTGTAGGAAATACCGTTCTTTTGTTCTGAGCACACTCACGTTTCCTGCTCAATCAGAGACTCTAGAAAGCAAGAGCGTGCTTCTTCTTATATGCTGAGTGTGTTTCCTCGTGAGAACAGTGCTGTGTGTTTCCCTTCATAAATGGAGTTAAATCACAGGCTCTGTATCTTCCTACAAACAAGACATCGTTTCAGGTAAACGCAGTCACTTTTCAGCTCAAATGAATATAAATCTTTTACGAAGCTCACACGTTTCTTGCTCTTAACTGAAAAGCATTGGATGTTAGATGACTTGTGGTTTGTATCAGTTTCAGAAGCAGAGTTGAACTAGCAATGGTCGGTATGTGTAGGAAACACCGTTCTTTTGTTCTGAGTACCCTCAAGTTTCTGGCTCTATTAGAGATTCTAGAAAGCAAGAGCATGCTTCATGCTCTAAAGCAGAGTGTGTTTCATGGGTGAGAACAGTGCTGTGTGTTTCCCTTCAGATATGGAGTTAAATCCCAGGCTCTGTGTCTTCCTACAAGCAACACATCTTTTCAGGTAAACTCAGTCACTTTTCAGCTCAAAGGAAGCTACATCGTAAACGAAGCTCACACGTTTCTCGCTCTTAACTGGAAACCATTGCATGTTAATGGAACTGTGGTTTGTATCAGTTTCAGAAGAAGAGTTGACCTAGATATGGTCCGTATGGGTAGGAAACACCGTTATTTTGTTCTGACCACAGTCACGTTTCCTGCTGTATTAGAGACTCTTAGAAAGCAAGAGTGTACTTCATGCTCTAAAGCAGAATGTGTTTCATGGATGAGAACTGTGCTGTGTGTTTCCCTTCAGAAATGGAGTTAAATTCTAGGCTCTGTGTCTTCCTACAAGCAAGACATCGTTTCAGGTAAACGCAGTCACTTTTCAGTTCAAATGAATATAAATCATTTACGAAGCTCACACGTTTCTTGCTCTTAACTGAAAAGCATTGGATATTAGATGACTTGTGGTTTGTATCAGTTTCAGAAGCAGAGTTGAACTAGCAATGGTCGGTATGTGTAGGAAACACCGTTCTTTTGTTCTGAGTACCCTCAAGTTTCTGGCTCTTTTAGAGACTCTAGAAAGCAAGAGCATGCTTCTTGGTCTAAAGCAGAGTGTGTTTCATGGATGAGAACTGTGCTGTGTGTTTCCCTTCAGAGATGGAGTTAAATCCCAGGCTCTGTGTCTTCCTAAAAGCAAGACATCTTTTCAGGTAATCTCAGTCACTTTTCAGCTCAAAGGAAGCTACATCGTTCACGAAGCTCACACGTTTCTCGCTCTTAACTTGAAAGCATTGGATGTTAGATGACTTGTGGTTTCTATCAGTTTCAGAAGCAGAGTTGAACTAGATATGGTCCGTATGTGTAGGAAATACCGTTCTTTTGTTCTGAGCACACTCACGTTTCCTGCTCAATCAGAGACTCTAGAAAGCAAGAGCGTGCTTCTTCTTATATGCTGAGTGTGTTTCCTCGTGAGAACAGTGCTGTGTGTTTCCCTTCATAAATGGAGTTAAATCACAGGCTCTGTATCTTCCTACAAACAAGACATCGTTTCAGGTAAACACAGTCACTTTTCAGCTCAAATGAGTATAAATCGTTTACGAAGCTCACACGTTTCTTGCTCCTAACTGAAAAGCATTGGATGTTAGATGACTTGTGGTTTGTATCAGTTTCAGAAGCAGAGTTGAACTAGCAATGGTCGGTATGTGTAGGAAACACCGTTCTTTTGTTCTGAGTACCCTCAAGTTTCTGGCTCTATTAGAGACTCTAGAAAGCAAGAGCATGCTTCATGCTCTAAAGCTGAGTGTGTTTCATGGGTGAGAACAGTGCTGTGTGTTTCCCTTCAGCTATGGAGTTAAATCCCAGGCTCTGTGTCTTCCTACAAGCAACACATCTTTTCAGGCAAACTCAGTCACTTTTCAGCTTAAAGGAAGCTACATCATTCACGAAGCTCACACGTTTCTCGGTCTTAACTGGAAAGCATTGCATGTTAATGGAACTGTGGTTTGTATCAGTTTCAGAAGAAGAGTTGACCTAGATATGGTCGGTATGTGTAGGAAACACCGTTATTTTGTTCTGACCACAGTCACGTTTCCTGCTGTATTAGAGACTCAGAAAGCAAGAGTGTACTTCATGCTCTAAAGCAGAGTGTGTTTCATGGATGAGAACTGTGCTGTGTGTTTCCCTTCAGAAATGGAGTTAAATTCTAGGCTCTGTGTATTCCTAGAAGCAAGACATCGTTTCAGGTAAACGCAGTCACTTTTCAGTTCAAATGAATATAAATCGTTTACGAAGCTCACACGTTTCTTGCTCTTAACTGAAAAGCATTGGATATTTGATGACTTGTGGTTTGTATCAGTTTCAGAAGCAGAGTTGAACTAGCAATGGTCGGTATGTGTAGGAAACACCGTTCTTTTGTTCTGAGTACCCTCAAGTTTCTGGCTCTATTAGAGATTCTAGAAAGCAAGAGCATGCTTCATGCTCTAAAGCAGAGTGTGTTTCATGGGTGAGAACAGTGCTGTGTGTTTCCCTTCAGATATGGAGTTAAATCCCAGGCTCTGTGTCTTCCTACAAGCAACACATCTTTTCAGGTAAACTCAGTCACTTTTCAGCTCAAAGGAAGCTACATCGTAAACGAAGCTCACACGTTTCTCGCTCTTAACTGGAAACCATTGCATGTTAATGGAACTGTGGTTTGTATCAGTTTCAGAAGAAGAGTTGACCTAGATATGGTCCGTATGTGTAGGAAACACCGTTATTTTGTTCTGACCACAGTCACGTTTCCTGCTGTATTAGAGACTCTTAGGAAGCAAGAGTGTACTTCATGCTCTAAAGCAGAATGTGTTTCATGGATGAGAACTGTGCTGTGTGTTTCCCTTCAGAAATGGAGTTAAATTCTAGGCTCTGTGTCTTCCTACAAGCAAGACATCGTTTCAGGTAAACGCAGTCACTTTTCAGTTCAAATGAATATAAATCGTTTACGAAGCTCACACGTTTCTTGCTCTTAACTGAAAAGCATTGGATATTAGATGACTTGTGGTTTGTATCAGTTTCAGAAGCAGAGTTGAACTAGCAATGGTCGGTATGTGTAGGAAACACCGTTCTTTGTTCTGAGTACCCTCAAGTTTCTGGCTCTATTAGAGACTCTAGAAAGCAAGAGCATGCTTCGTGCTCTAAAGCAGAGTGTGTTTCATGGATGAGAACTGTGCTGTGTGTTTCCCTTCAGATATGGAGTTAAATCCCAGGCTCTTTGTCTTCCTGTAAGCAAGATATCTTTTAAGGTAAACTCAGTCACTTTTCAGCTCAAAGGAAGCTACATCGTTCACGAAGCTCTCACGTTTCTCGCTCTTGACTTGAAACCATTGCATGTTAATGGAACTGTGCTTTGTATCAGTTTCAGAAGAACAGTTGACCTAGATATGGTCCGTATGTGTAGGAAACACCGTTATTTTGTTCTCACCACAGTCAGGTTTCCTGCTGTATTAGAGACTGTTAGAAAGCAAGAGCATGCTTCTTGGTCTAAAACAGGGTCTGTTTCATGGATGAGAACTGTGCTGTGTGTTTCCCTTCAGAGATGGAGTTAAATCCCAGGCTCTGTGTCTTCCTAAAAGCAAGACATCTTTTCAGGTAATCTCAGTCACTTTTCAGCTCAAAGGAAGCTTCATCGTTCACGAAGCTCACACGTTTCTCGCTCTTAACTTGAAAGCATTGGATGTTAGATGACTTGTGGTTTCTATCAGTTTCAAAAGCAGAGTTGAACTAACTATGGTCCGTATGTGTAGGAAATACCGTTCTTTTGTTCTGAGCACACTCACGTTTCCTGCTCAATCAGAGACTCTAGAAAGCAAGAGCGTGCTTCTTCTTATATGCTGAGTGTGTTTCCTCGTGAGAACAGTGCTGTGTGTTTCCCTTCAGAAATGGAGTTAAATTCTAGGCTCTGTGTCTTCCTACAAGCAAGACATCGTTTCAGGTAAACGCAGTCACTTTTCAGCTCAAATGAATATAAATCTTTTACGAAGCTCACACGTTTCTAGCTCTTAACTGAAAAGCATTGGATGTTAGATGACTTGTGATTTGTATTAGTTTCAGAAGCAGAGTTGAACTTGCAATGGTATGTAAGTTTAGGAAACACCGTTCTTTTGTTCTGAGTACACTTAAATTTCTGGCTCTATTAGAGACTCTGGAAAGCAAGACCATGCTTCTTGCCCTAAAGCAGAGTGTGTTTCATGGATGAGTACTGTGCTGTGTGTTTCCCTTCAGATATGGAGTTAAATCCCAGGCTCTGTGTCTTCCTACAAGCAACACATCTTTTCAGGTAAACTCAGTCACTTTTCAGCTCAAATGAAGCTACATCGTTCACGAAGCTCACACGTTTCTCGGTCTTAACTGGAAAGCATTGCATGTTAATGGAACTGTGGTTTGTTTCAGTTTTAGAAGAAGAGTTGACCTAGATATGGTCAGTATGTGTAGGAAACACCGTTATTTTGTTCTGACCACAGTCACGTTTCCTGCTGTATTAGAGACTCTTAGAAAGCAAGAGTGTACTTCATGCTCTAAAGCAGAGTGTGTTTCATGGATGAGAACTGTGCTTGTGTTTCCCTTTAGAAATGGAGTTAAATTCTAGGCTCTGTGTCTTCCTACAAGCAAGACATCGTTTCAGGTAAACGCAGTCACTTTTCAGCTCAAATGAATATAAATCGTTTACGAAGCTCACATGTTTCTTGCTCTTAAGTGAAAAGCATTGGATGTTAGATGACCTGTGGTTTGTATCAGTTTCAGAAGCAGAGTTGAACTAGCAATGGACTGTATGTGTAGGAAACACCGTTCTTTTGTTCTGAGTACTCTCAAGTTTCTGGCTCTATTAGAGACTCTGGGAAGCAAGAGCATGCTTTGTGCTCTAAAGCAGAGTGTGTTTCATGGATGAGAACTGTGCTGTGTGTTTCCCTTCAGAGATGGAGTTAAATCCCAGGCTCTGTGTCTTCCTAAAAGCAAGACATCTTTTCAAGTAATCTCAGTCACTTTTCAGCTCAAAGGAAGCTACATCGTTCACGAAGCTCACACGTTTCTCGCTCTTAACTTGAAAGCATTGGATGTTAGATGACTTGTGGTTTCTATCAGTTTCAGAAGCAGAGTTGAACTAGCTATGGTCCGAATGTGTAGGAAACACCGTTCTTTTGTTCTGAGCACACTCACGTTTCCTGCTCAATCAGAGACTCTAGAAAGCAAGAGCGTGCCTCTTCTTATATGCTGAGTGTGTTTCCTCCTGAGAACAGTGCTGTGTGTTTCCCTTCATAAATGGAGTTAAATCACAGGCTCTGTATCTTCCTACAAACAAGACATCGTTTCAGGTAAACGCAGTCACTTTTCAGGTCAAATGAATATAAATCGTTTACGAAGCTCACACGTTTCTTGCTCTTAACTGAAAAGCATTGGATGTTAGATGACCTGTGGTTTGTATTAGTTTCAGAAGCAGAGTTGAACTAGCAATGGTCGGTATGTGTAGGAAACACCGTTCTTTTGTTCTGAGTACCCTCAAGTTTCTGGCTCTATTAGAGACTCTAGAAAGCAAGAGCATGCTTCATGCTCTAAAGCAGAGTGTGTTTCATGGGTGAGAACAGTGCTGTGTGTTTCCCTTCAGATATGGAGTTAAATCCCAGGCTCTGTGTCTTCCTACAAGCAACACATCTTTTCAGGCAAACTCAGTCACTTTTCAGCTTAAAGGAAGCTACATCATTCACGAAGCTCACACGTTTCTCGGTCTTAACTGGAAAGCCTTGCATGTTAATGGACCTGTGGTTTGTATCAGTTTCAGAAGAAGAGTTGACCTAGATATGGTCGGTATGTGTAGGAAACACCGTTATTTTGTTCTGACCACAGTCACGTTTCCTGCTGTATTAGAGACTCTTAGAAAGCAAGAGTGTACTTCATGCTCTAAAGCAGAGTGTGTTTCATGGATGAGAACTGTGCTGTGTGTTTCCCTTCAGAAATGGAGTTAAATTCTAGGCTCTGTGTATTCCTAGAAGCAAGACATCGTTTCAGGTAAACGCAGTCACTTTTCAGTTCAAATGAATATAAATCGTTTGTGAAGCTCACACGTTTCTTGCTCTTAACTGAAAAGCATTGGATATTAGATGACTTGTGGTTTGTATCAGTTTCAGAAGCAGAGTTGAACTAGCAATGGTCAGTATGTGTAGGAAACACCGTTCTTTTGTTCTGAGTACCCTCAAGTTTCTGGCTCTATTAGAGATTCTAGAAAGCAAGAGCATGCTTCATGCTCTAAAGCAGAGTGTGTTTCATGGGTGAGAACAGTGCTGTGTGTTTCCCTTCAGATATGGAGTTAAATCCCAGGCTCTGTGTCTTCCTACAAGCAACACATCTTTTCAGGTAAACTCAGTCACTTTTCAGCTCAAAGGAAGCTACATCGTAAACGAAGCTCACACGTTTCTCGCTCTTAACTGGAAACCATTGCATGTTAATGGAACTGTGGTTTGTATCAGTTTCAGAAGAAGAGTTGACCTAGATATGGTCCGTATGTGTAGGAAACACCGTTATTTTGTTCTGACCACAGTCACGTTTTCTGCTGTATTAGAGACTCTTAGAAAGCAAGAGTGTACTTCATGCTCTAAAGCAGAATGTGTTTCATGGATGAGAACTGTGCTGTGTGTTTCCCTTCAGAAATGGAGTTAAATTCTAGGCTCTGTGTCTTCCTACAAGCAAGACATCGTTTCAGGTAAACGCAGTCACTTTTCAGTTCAAATGAATATAAATCGTTTACGAAGCTCACACGTTTCTTGCTCTTAACTGAAAAGCATTGGATATTAGATGACTTGTGGTTTGTATCAGTTTCAGAAGCAGAGTTGAACTAGCAATGGTCGGTATGTGTAGGAAACACCGTTCTTTTGTTCTGAGTACCCTCAAGTTTCTGGCTCTATTAGAGACTCTAGAAAGCAAGAGCATGCTTCATGCTCTAAAGCAGAGTGTGTTTCATGAATGAGAACTGTGCTGTGTGTTTCCCTTCAGATATGGAGTTAAATCCCAGGCTCTTTGTCTTCCTGTAAGCAAGATATCTTTTAAGGTAAACTCAGTCACTTTTTAGCTCAAAGGAAGCTACATCGTTCACGAAGCTCTCATGTTTCTCGCTCTTGACTTGAAAGCATTGAATGTTAATGGAACTGTGCTTTGTATCAGTTTCAGAAGAACAGTTGACCTAGATATGGTCTGTATGTGTAGGAAACACCGTTAATTTGTTCTCACCACAGTCAGGTTTCCTGCTGTATTAGAGACTATTAGAAAGCAAGAGCATGCTTCTTGGTCTAAAGCAGAGTGTGTTTCATGGATGAGAACTGTGCTGTGTGTTTCCCTTCAGATATGGAGTTAAATCCCAGGCTCTGTGTCTTCCTACAAGCAACACATCTTTTCAGGCAAACTCAGTCACTTTTCAGCTTAAAGGAAGCTACATCATTCACGAAGCTCACACGTTTCTCGGTCTTAACTGGAAACCCTTGCATGTTAATGGACCTGTGGTTTGTATCAGTTTCAGAAGAAGAGTTGACCTAGATATGGTCGGTATGTGTAGGAAACACCGTTATTTTGTTCTGACCACAGTCACGTTTCCTGCTGTATTAGAGACTCTTAGAAAGCAAGAGTGTACTTCATGCTCTAAAGCAGAGTGTGTTTCATGGATGAGAACTGTGCTGTGTGTTTCCCTTCAGAAATGGAGTTAAATTCTAGGCTCTGTGTATTCCTAGAAGCAAGACATCGTTTCAGGTAAACGCAGTCACTTTTCAGTTCAAATGAATATAAATCGTTTACGAAGCTCACACGTTTCTTGCTCTTAACTGAAAAGCATTGGATATTAGATGACTTGTGGTTTGTATCAGTTTCAGAAGCAGAGTTGAACTAGCAATGGTCGGTATGTGTAGGAAACACCGTTCTTTTGTTCTGAGTACCCTCAAGTTTCTGGCTCTATTAGAGATTCTAGAAAGCATGAGCATGCTTCATGCTCTAAAGCAGAGTGTGTTTCATGGGTGAGAACAGTGCTGTGTGTTTCCCTTCAGATATGGAGTTAAATCCCAGGCTCTGTGTCTTCCTACAAGCAACACATCTTTTCAGGTAAACTCAGTCACTATTCAGCTCAAAGGAAGCTACATCGTTCACGAAGCTCTCATGTTTCTCGCTCTTGACTTGAAAGCATTGAATGTTAATGGAACTGTGCTTTGTATCAGTTTCTGAAGAACAGTTGACCTAGATATGGTCCATATCTGTAGGAAACACCGTTATTTTGTTCTCACCACAGTCAGGTTTCCTGCTGTATTAGAGACTATTAGAAAGCAAGAGCATGCCTCTTGGTCTAAAGCAGAGTATGTTTCATGGATGAGAACTGTGCTGTGTGTTTCCCTTCAGAGATTGAGTTAAATCCCAGGCTCTGTGTCTTCCTAAAAGCAAGACATCTTTTCAGGTAATCTCAGTCACTTTTCAGCTCAAAGGAAGCTACATCGTTCACGAAGCTCACACGTTTCTCGCTCTTAATTTGAAAGCATTGGATGTTAGATGACTTGTGGTTTCTATCAGTTTCAGAAGCAGAGTTGAACTAGCTATGGTCCGTATGTGTAGGAAACACCGTTCTTTTGTTCTGAGCACACTCACGTTTCCTGCTCAATCAGAGACTCTAGAAAGCAAGAGCATGCTTCTTCTTATATGCTGAGTGTGTTTCCTCGTGAGAACAGTTCTGTGTGTTTCCCTTCAGAAATGGAGTTAAATCACAGGCTCTGTATATTCCTACAAACAAGACATCGTTTCCGGTAAATGCACTCACTTTTCCGGTCAAATGAATATAAATCGTTTACGAAGCTCACACGTTTCTTGCTCTTAACTGAAAAGCATTGGATGTTAGATGACCTGTGGTTTGTATCAGTTTCAGAAGCAGAGTTGAACTAGCAATGGACTGTATGTGTAGGAAACACCGTTCTTTTGTTCTGAGTACTCTCAAGTTTCTGGCTCTTTTAGAGACTCTGGAAAGCAAGAGCATGCTTCTTGCCCTAAAGCAGAGTGTGTTTCACGGATGAGTACTGTGCTGTGTGTTTCCCTTCTGAAATAGAGTTAAATTCTAGGCTCTGTGTATTCCTAGAAGCAAGACATCGTATCAGGTAAACGCAGTCACTTTTCAGCTCAAATGAATATAAATCATTTACGAAGCTCACACGTTTCTTGCTCTTAACTGAAAAGCATTGGATGTTAGATGACTTGTGGTTTGTATCAGTTTCAGAAGCAGAGTTGAACTAGCAATGGTCGGTATGTGTAGGAAACACCGTTCTTTTGTTCTGAGTACCCTCAAGTTTCTGGCTCTATTAGAGACTCTAGAAAGCAAGAGAATGCTTCATGCTCTAAAGCAGAGTGTGTTTCATGGGTGAGAACAGTGCTGTGTGTTTCCCTTCAGATATGGAGTTAAATCCCAGGCTCTGTGTCTTCCTACAGGCAACACATCTTTTCAGGTAAACTCAGTCACTTTTCAGCTCAAAGGAAGCTACATCATTCACGAAGCTCACACGTTTCTCGGTCTTAACTGGAAAGCATTGCATGTTAATGCAACTGTGGTTTGTATCAGTTTCAGAAGCAGAGTTGAACTAGCAATGGTCGGTATGTGTAGGAAACACCGTTATTTTATTCTGACCACAGTCACGTTTCCTGCTGTATTAGAGTCTCTTAGAAAGCAAGAGTGTACTTCATGCTCTGAAGCAGAGTGTGTTTCATGGATGAGAACTGTGCTGTGTGTTTCCCTTCAGAGATGGAGTTAAATCCCAGGCTCTGTGTCTTCCTAAAAGCAAGACATCTTTTCAAGTAATCTCAGTCACTTTTCAGCTCAAAGGAAGCTACATCGTTCACGAAGCTCACACGTTTCTTGCTCTTAACTGAGAAGCATTTGATGTTAGATGACTTGTGATTTGTATTCGTTTCTGAAGCAGAGTTGAACTTGCAATGGTCTGTAAGTTTAGGAAACACCGTTCTTTTGTTCTGAGTACACTGAAATTTCTGGCTCTATTAGAGACTCTAGAATGCAAGAGCATACTTCGTGCTCTAAAGCAGAGTGTGTTTCATGGATAAGAACTGTGCTGTGTGTTTCCCTTCAGATATGGAGTTAAATCCCAGGCTCTGTGTCTTCCTACAAGCAACACATCTTTTCAGGTAAACTCAGTCACTTTTCAGCTCAAAGGAAGCTACATCGTTCACGAAGCTCTCACGTTTCTCGCTCTTGACTTGAAAGCATTGCATGTTAATGGAACTGTGCTTTGTATCAGTTTCTGAAGAACAGTTGACCTAGATATGGTCCATATGTGTAGGAAACACCGGTATTTTGTTCTCACCACAGTCAGGTTTCCTGCTGTATTAGAGACTATTAGAAAGCAAGAGCATGCCTCTTGGTCTAAAGCAGAGTATGTTTCATGGATGAGAACTGTGCTGTGTGTTTCCCTTCAGAGATAGAGTTAAATCCCAGGCTCTGTGTCTTCCTAAAAGCAAGACATCTTTTCAGGTAATCTCAGTCACTTTTCAGCTCAAAGGAAGCTACATCGTTCACGAAGCTCACACGTTTCTCGCTCTTAATTTGAAAGCATTGGATGTTAGATGACTTGTGGTTTCTATCAGTTTCAGAAGCAGAGTTGAACTAGCTATGGTCCGTATGTGTAGGAAACACCGTTCTTTTGTTCTGAGCACACTCACGTTTCCTGCTCAATCAGAGACTCTAGAAAGCAAGAGCATGCTTCTTCTTATATGCTGAGTGTGTTTCCTCGTGAGAACAGTTCTGTGTGTTTCCCTTCAGAAATGGAGTTAAATCACAGGCTCTGTATATTCCTACAAACAAGACATCGTTTCCGGTAAATGCACTCACTTTTCCGGTCAAATGAATATAAATCGTTTACGAAGCTCACACGTTTCTTGCTCTTAACTGAAAAGCATTGGATGTTAGATGACCTGTGGTTTGTATCAGTTTCAGAAGCAGAGTTGAACTAGCAATGGACTGTATGTGTAGGAAACACCGTTCTTTTGTTCTGAGTACTCTCAAGTTTCTGGCTCTTTTAGAGACTCTGGAAAGCAAGAGCATGCTTCTTGCCCTAAAGCAGACTGTGTTTCACGGATGAGTACTGTGCTGTGTGTTTCCCTTCAGAAATGGAGTTAAATCCCAGGCTCTGTGTCTTCCTATATGCAAGACATCTTTTCAGGTAAACTCAGTTACTTTTCAGCTCAAAGGAAGCTACATAGTTCACGAAGCTCACAAGTTTCTCGCTCTTAAGTGTAGAGCATTGTATGTTAGAGGAACTGTGGTTTGTATCAGTTTCAGAAGATGACTTGGCCTAGATATGGTCTGTATGTGTAGGAAACACCGTTATTTTGTTCTGACCACAGTCACGTTTCCTGCTGTATTAGAGACTCATAGAAAGCAAGAGCGTGCTTCTTGCTCTAAAGCAGAGTGTGTTTCATGGATGAGAACTGTGCTGTGTGTTTCCCTTCAGAAATGGAGTTAAATCCCAGGCTCTTTGTCTTCCTACAAGCAAGACATCATTTCAGGTAAACGCAGTCACTTTTGAACTCAAATGAATATAAATCGTTTACGAAGATCACACGTTTCTTGCTCTTAACTGAAAAGCATTGGATGTTAGATGACTTGTGGTTTGTATCAGTTTCAGAAGCAGTGTTGAACTAGCAATGGTCCGTATATGTAGGAAACACCGTCATTTTGTTCAGAGCCCCCTCATGTTTCTGGCTCTATTAAATACTCTAGAAAGCAAGAGCGTGCTTCTTCCTATACGTAGAGTGTGTTTCATCGTGAGAACTGTGCTGTGTGTTTCCCTTCAGAAATATAGTTAAATCACAGGATCTGTATCTTCCTACAAGCAAGACTTCATTTCACGTAAACTCAGTCACCTTTCAGCTCCAACAAAGCTACATCGTTCACGGAGCTTACACGTTTCTTGCTCTTAACTGTAAAGCATTGGATGTTACAGGACGTGTGGTTTGTATCAGTTTCAGAGCAGAGTTGAACTAGCAATGGTCTGTATGTGTAGGAAACACCGTTCATTTGTTCTGATTACCGTCAAGTTTCTGGCTTTATTAGAGTCTCTGGAAAGCAAGAGCATGCTTCTTGCTCTAAAGCAGAGTGTGTTTCATGGATGAGTACTGTGCTGCGTGTTTTCCTTCAGAAATGGAGTTAAATACCAGGCTCTGTGTCTTCCTACAAGCAAGAAATCATTTCAGGTAAACGCTGTCACTTTTCAGCTCAAATGAATATAAATCCTTTACGACGATCACACGTTTCTCACTCTTAACTGAAAAGCCTTGGATGTTAGATGACTTGAGGTTTGTATCAGTTTCAGAAGCAGAGTTCAACTAGCAATGGTCCGTATGTGTAGGAAACACAGTTCTTTTGTTTACGAGCACACTCACGTTTTAGCTCTATTAGAGACTCTAGAAAGCAAGAGCTTGCTTCTTCCTATATGCAGAGTGTGTTTCATTGTGAGAACACTGCTGTGTGTTTTCCTTCAGAAGTGGAGTTAAATCACAGGCTCTGTATCTTCCTACAAGCAAGAATTCGTTTCTCGTAAACTCAGGCACCTTTCAGCTTAAACAAAGCTACATCATTCACGTAGGTCACACGTTTCTTGCTCTTAACTGTAAAGCATTGGATGTTAGAGGACCTGTGTTTTGTATCAGTTTCAGAAGCAGAGTTGAACTAGCAATGGTCCGTATGTGTAGGAAACACCGTTCTTTTGTTCTGAGTACCCACAAGTTTCTGGCTCAATTAGAGACTCTGGAAAGCAAGAGCATGCTTCTTGCTTTAAAGCAGAGTGTGTTTCATGGATGAGAACTGTGCTGTGTGTTTCCCTTTAGAGATGGAGTTAAACACCCGGCTCTGTGTCTTCCTACAAGCAAGACACCTTTTCAGGTAAACTCAGTCACTATTCAGCTCAAAGGAAGATACATCGTTCACGAAGCTCACATGTTTCTCGCTCTTAACTTGAAAGCATTGCATGTTAATGGAACTTTGCTTTGTATCAGTTTCAGAAGAAGAGTTGACCTAGATTGGTCCGTATGTGTAGGAAACACCGTTCGTTTGTTCTGACCACAGTCACGTTTCCTGCTCTATTAGAGACTCTGGAAAGCAAGAGCGTGCTTCTTGCTTTAAAGCAGAGTGTGTTTCATGGATAAGAACTGTGCTGTGTGTTTCCCTTCAGAGATGGAGTTAAACACCCGGCTCTGTGTCTTCCTACAAGCAAGACATCTTTTCAGGTAAACGTAGTCACTTTAAAGCTCAAATGAATATAAATCGTTTATGAAGCTCACACGTTTCTTGCTCTTAACTGAAAGGCATTGGATGTTAGATGACTTGTGATTTGTATAAGTTTCAGAAGCAGAGTTGAACTAGCAATGGTCTGTATGTGTAGGAAACACCGTTCTTTTGTTTTGAGTACCCTCAAGTTTCTGGTTGTATTAAAGAGTCTAGAAAGCAAGAGCATGCTTCGTGCTCTAAAGCAGAGTGTGCTTCATGGATGAGAACTGTGCTGTGTGTTTCCCTTCAGAAATGGAGTTAAATTCCAGGCTCTGTGTCTTCCTACAAGCAAGACATCGTTTCAGGTAAACTAAGTCACTTTTCAGTTCAAATGAATATAAATCGTTTATGAAGCTCACACGTTTCTTGCTCTTAACTGAAAATCATTGGATGTTAGATGACTTGTGGTTTGTATCAGTTTCAGAAGCAGAGTTGAACTAGCAATGGTCCATATGTGTAGGAAACACCGTTATTTTGTTCTGAGCAAACTCACGTTTCCTGCTCTATTAGAGACTCTAGAAAGCAAGAGCGTGCTTCTTCCTATACGCAGAGTGTGTTTCATCATGAGAACAGTGCTGTGTGTTTCCCTTCAGAAATGGAGTTAAATCACAGGCTCTGTATCTTCCTACAAGCAAGACTTCGTTTCACGTAAACTCAGTCAACTTTCAGCTCAAACAAAGCTACATCCTTCACGTAGCTCACACGTTTCTTGCTCTTAACTGTAACGCATTGGATGTTAGAGGACCTGTGTTTTGTATCAGTTTCAGAAGCAGAGTTGAACTAGCAATGGTCCGTATGTGTAGGAAACACCGTTCGTTTGTTCTGAGTGCCCTCAAGTTTCTAGCTCTATTAGAGACTCTGGAAAGCAGGAGCATGCTTCTTGCTATAAATCAGAATGTGTTTCAAGGTTGAGAACTGTGCTGTGTGTTTCCCTTCAGAAAGGGAGTTAAATCCCAGGTTCTGTGACTTCCTACAAGCAAGACATGTTTTCAGGTAAACTAAGTCACTTTTCAGCTCTAAGGAAGCTATGTCGTTCACGAAGCTCACAAGTTTCTGGCTCTTAACTGGAAAGCATTGCATGTTAGAGGAACTGTGGTTTGTATCAGTTTCAGAAGAAGAGTTGACCTAGGTATGGTCCGTATGTGTAGGAAACACCATTATTTTGTTCTGACCACAGTCATGTTTCCTGCTGTATTAGAGACTCTAGAAAGCAAGAGCGTGCTTCTTCCTATACACAGAGTGTGTTTCATCGTGCGAACTGTGCTGTGTGTTTCCCTTCAGAAATGGAGTTAAATACCAGGCTCTGTATATTCTTACAAGCAAGACATCATTTCAGGTAAACGCAGTCACTTTTCAGCTCAAGTGAATATAAATCGTTTAAGAAGCTCACACGTTTCTTGCTCTTAACTGAAAAGCATTGGATGTTAGATGACTTGTGGTTTGTATCAGTTTCAGAAGCTGAGTTGAAGTAGCAATGGTCTGGATGTGTAGGAAACACCGTTCTTTGTTCAGAGCACAAACATGTTTCCTGCTCTATTAGAGTCTCTAGAAAGCAGGAGCGTGCTTCTTCCTATACTCAGAGTGTGTTTCATCATGAGAACAGTGCTGTGTGTTTCACTTCAGAAATGGAGTTAAATCACAGGCTCTGTATCTTCCTACAAGCAAGACGTCTTTTCACGTAAACTCAGTCACCTTTCAGCTCAAAGAAAGCTACATCGTTAAAGTCGCTCACACGTTTCTTGCTCTTAACTGTAAAGCATAGGATGTTAGAAGACCTGTGGTTTGTATCAGTTTCAGAAGCAGAGTTGAACTAGCAATGGTACGTATGTGTAGGTAACACCGTTCATTTGTTCTGAGTACCCTCAATTTTCTGGCTCTATTAGAGTCTCTGGAAAGCAAGAGCATGCTTCTTGCTCTAAAGCAGAGTGTGTTTCATGGATGAGAACTGTGCTGTGTGTTTCCCTTCAGAAATGGAGTTATATCCCAGGCTCTGTGTCTTCCTACAAGCAAGACATCATTTCAGGTAAACTCAGTCACTTTTCATCTCAAAGGAAGCTACATCGTTCACGAAGCTCTCATGTTTCTCGCTCTTAAATTGAAAGCATTGGATGTTAATGGAACTGTGCTTTGTATCAGTTTCAGAAGAAGAGTTGACCTAGATATGGTCCGTATGTGTAGGAAACACCATTATTTTGTTCTTACCACAGTCACGTTTCCTGCTGTATTAGAGATTCTTAGAAAGCAAGAGTTTGCTTCTTGCTCTAAAGCAGAGTGTGTTTCATGGATGAGAACTGTGCTGTGTGTTTCCCTTCAGAAATGGAGTTAAATTCCAGGCTCTGTGTCTTCCTACAAGCAAGACATCGTTTCAGGTAAATGCAGTCACTATTCAGCTCAAATGAATATAAATTTTGTTATGAAGCTCACACGTTTCTTGCTCTTACTGAAAAGCATTGGATGTTAGATGACTTGTGGTTTTTATCAATTTCACAACCAGAGTTGAACTAGCCATGGTCTGTATGTGTAGGACACACCGTTCTTATGTTCTGAGCACTCTCACGTTTCCTGCTCTATTAGAGACTCTAGAAAGCAAGAGCGTGCTTCTTCCTTTACGCAGAGTGTGTTTCCTCGTGAGAACTGTGCTGCATG
This sequence comes from Onychomys arenicola, assembly GCA_949786405.1. Classification (NCBI taxonomy): domain Eukaryota; kingdom Metazoa; phylum Chordata; class Mammalia; order Rodentia; family Cricetidae; genus Onychomys; species Onychomys arenicola. The sequence continues at coordinate 217,623 of CATKUM010000142.1, read as the reverse complement.
TTTCCCTTCAGAAATGGAGTTAAATCACAGGCTCTGTATCTTCCTACAAGCAAGACTTCATTTCACCTAAACTCAGTCACCTTGCACTCAAACAAAGCTATATCGTTCACATAGCTCACACGTTTCTTGCTCTTAACTGTAAAGCATTGGATGTTAGAGGACCTGTGGTTTGTATCAGTTTCAGAAGCAGAGTTGAACTAGCAATAGTCCATATGTGTAGAAAACACCGTTCTTTTGTTCTGCGTACCCTCATGTTTCTGGCTCTATTAGAGACTCTGGAAAGCAAGTGCATGCTTCTTGCTCTAAAGCAGTGTATGTTTCATGGATGAGTACTGGGCTGTGTGTTTCCCTTCAGAAATGGAGTTAAACTCCAGGCTCTGTGTCTTCCTACAAGCAAGACATCATTTCAGGTAAACGCAGTCAGTTTTCAGCTCAAATGAATATAAATCGTTACGAAGGTTACACGTTTCTTGCTCTTAACTGTAAAGCATTGTATGTTAGAGGATCTGTGGTTTGTATCAGTTTCAGAAGAAGAGTTGACCTAGATATGGTCCCTATGTGTAGGAAACACCGGTCTTTTGTTCTGAACAGACTCACGTTTCCTGCTCTATTAGAGACTCTAGAAAGCAAGAGCGTCCTTCTTGCTCTAAAGCAGACTGTGTTTCTTCGACTCTAGAAAGCAAGAGCGTGCTTCTTCCTATACGCAGAATGTGTTTCCTCGTGTGAACTGTGCTGTGTGTTTCCCCTCAGAAATGGAGTTAAATCACAGGTTCTGTATCTTGCTACATGCAAGCCTTCATTTCACGTAAACTCAGTCACCTTGCACTCAAACAAAGCTATATCGTTCACATAGCTCACAAGTCTCTTGCTCTTAACTGTAATGCATTGGATGTTAGAGGACCTGTGGTTTGTATCAGTTTCAGAAGCAGAGTTGAACTAGCAATGGTCCGTATGTGTTGGAAACCCCGTTCTTTTGTTCTGACCACAGTCACGTTTCCTGCTGTATTAGAGACTCTTAGAAAGCAAGAGCGTGCTTCTTGCTATAAAGCTGAGTGTGTTTCATGGATGAGAACTGTGCTGTGTGTTTCCCTTCAGAAATGGAGTTAAATCTGAGGCTCTGTGTCTTCCTACAAGCAGGACATCTTTTCAGGTAAACTCAGTCACTTTTCATCTCAAAGGAAGCTACATCGTTCACGATGCTCACATGTTTCTCGCTCTTAAATTGAAAGCATTGGATGTTAATGGACCTATGCTTTGTATCAGTTTCAGAAGAAGAGTTGACCTAGATATGGTCGGTATGTGTAGGAAACACCGTTATTTTGTTCTGACCACAGTCACGTTTCCTGCTGTATTAGAGAATCTTAGAAAGCAAGAGCGTACTTTTTGCTCTAAAGCAGAGAGTGTTTCATGGATGAGAACTGTGCTGTGTGTTTTGCTTCAGAAATGGAGTTAAATCCCAGGCTCTGTGTCTTCCTACAAGCAAGACTTCTTTTCAGGTAATCTCAGTCACTTTTCAGCTCAAAGGAAGCTTCATGGTTCATGAAGCTCACACGTTTCTCACTCTTAATTGAAAGCATTGCATGTTAATGGATCTGTGCTTTGTATCAGTTTCAGAAGAAGAGTTGAACTAGATATGGTCCGTATGTGTAGGAAACACCGTTATTTTGTTCTGACCACAGTCATGTTTCCTGCTGTATTAGAGACTCTAGAAAGCAAGAGCAAGCTTCGTACTCTAAACCAGAGTGTGTTTCATGGATGAGAACTGTGATGTGTGTTTCCCATCAGAAATGGAGATAAAACCCAGGCTCTGTGTCTTCCTACAAGCAAGACTCGTTTCAGGTAAACGCAGTCACTTCTCAGCTCAGATGAATATAAATCGTTCACGAAGCTCACACGTTACTTTCTCTTAATTGGAAAGCATTGCATGTTAGAGGAACTGTGGTTTGTATCAGTTTCAGAAGAAGAGTTGACCTAGATATGGTCCGTATGTGTAGGAAACATTGTTATTTTGTTCTGACCACAGTCACGTTTCCTGCTGTATTATAGACTCATAGAAATCAACAGCGTGCTTCTTGCTCTAAAGCAGAGTGTGTTTCATGGATGAGAACTGTGCTGTGTGTTTCCCTTCAGAAATGGAGTTATATCACAGGATCTGTATCTTCCTACATGCAAGACTTCATATCACGTAAACTCAGTCACCTTGCTCTCAAACAAAGCTATATCGTTCACATAGCTCACACGTTTCTTGCTCTTAACTGTAAAGCATTGGATGTTAGAAGACCTGTGGTTTGTATCAGTTTCAGAAGCAGAGTTTAACTAGCAATGGTCCATATGTGTAGGAAACACCGTTCTTTTGTTCTGAGTACCCTCAAGATTCTGGCTCTATTAGAGACTATGGAAAGCAAGAGCATGCTTCTTGCTAAAGCAGAGTGTGTTTCATGGATGAGTACTGTGCTGTGTGTTTCCCTTCAGAAATGGAGTTAAATTCCAGGCTCTGTGTCTTCCTACAAGCAAGACATCATTTCAGGTAAACGCAGTCAGTTTTCAGCTCAAATGAATATAAATTGTTACGAAGGTCACACGTTTCTTGCTCTTAACTGAAAAGCATTGGATGTTAGATGACTTGTGGTTTGTATCAGTTTCAGAAGCAGAGTTGAACTAGCAATGGTCCATATACAGAGGAAACACCGTTCTTATGTTCTGAGCACACTCACGATTCCTGCTCTATTAGAGACTCTAGAAAGCAAGAGCGTGATTCTTCCTTTACACAGAGTGTGTTTCCTCGTGAGAACTGTGCTGCATGTTTTCCTTCAGAAATGGAGTTAAATCACAGGCTCTGTATCTTCCTAAAAGCAAGACATCTTTTCAGGTAAACTCAGTCACTTTTCAGCTCAAATAAAGCTACATCGTTCTCGAAGTTCACATGTTTCTCGCTCTTAACTGGAAAGCATTGCATGTTAGAGAAAGTGTGGTGTTTATCAGTTTCTGAAGAAGAGTTGACCTAGATGTGGTCCATACATGTAGGAAACTCTGTTATTTTGTTCTGACCACAGTCACGTTTCCTGCTGTATTAGAGATTCTTAGAAAGCAAGAGCGTGCTTCTTGCTCTGAAGCAGACTGTGTTTCATGGATGAGAACTGTGCTGTGTGTTTCCCATCAGAAATGGAGTTAAATCCGAGGCTCTGTGTCTTCCTACAAGCAAGACATCTTTTCAGGTAAACTCAGTCACTTTTCATCTCAAAGGAAGCTACATCGTTCACGAAGCTCACATGATTCTCGCTCTTAAATTGAAAGCATTGCATGTTAATGGAACTGTGCTTTGTATCAGTTTCAGAAGAAGAGTTATCCTAGATATGGTCCATATGTGTAGGAAACACCGTTATTTTGTTCTGACCACAGTCACGTTTCCTGCTGTATTAGAGATTCTTAGAAAACAAGAGTGTGCTTCTTGCTGTAAAGCAGAGTGTGTTTCATGGATGAGAACTGTGCTGTGTGTTTCCCTTCAGAAATGGAGTTAAATTCCAGGCTCTGTGTCTTCCTACAAGCAAGACATCGTTTCAGGTAAATGCAGTCACTATTCAGCTCAAATGAATATAAATTGGTTATGAAGCTCACACGTTTCTTGCTCTTACTGAAAAGCATTGGATGTTAGATGACTTGTGGTTTTTATCAATTTCAGAACCATAGTTGAACTAGCCATGGTCTGTATGTGTAGGACACACCGTTCTTATGTTCTGAGCACTCTCACGTTTCCTGCTCTATTAGAGACTCTAGAAAGCAAGAGCGTGCTTCTTCCTTTACGCAGAGTGTGTTTCCTCGTGAGAACTGTGCTGCATGTTTCCCTTCAGAAATGGAGTTAAATCACAGGCTCTGTATCTTCCTACAAGCAAGACTTCATTTCACCTAAACTCAGTCACCTTGCACTCAAACAAAGCTATATCGTTCACATAGCTAACACGTTTCTTGCTCTTAACTGTAAAGCATTGGATGTTAGAGGACCTGTGGTTTGTATCAGTTTCAGAAGCAGAGTTGAACTAGCAATAGTCCATATGTGTAGAAAACACTGTACTTTTGTTCTGCGTACCCTCAAGTTTCTGGCTCTATTAGAGACTCTGGAAAGCAAGAGCATGCTTCTTGCTCTAAAGCAGTGTGTGTTTCATGGATGAGTACTGGGCTGTGTGTTTCCCTTCAGAAATGGAGTGAAACTCCAGGCTCTGTGTCTTCCTACAAGCAAGACATCATTTCAGGTAAACGCAGTCAGTTTTCAGCTCAAATGAATATAAATCGTTACGAAGGTTACATGTTTCTCGCTCTTAACTGAAAAGCATTGGATGTTAGATGACTTGTGGTTTGTATCAATTTCAGAAGCAGAGGTGAACTAGCAATGGTCTGTATGTGTAGGAAACACCGTTCTTTAGTTCTCAGTACCCTCACGTTTCTGGCTCTATTAGAGACTCTAGAAAGCAAGAGCAAGCTTCGTACTCTAAACCAGAGTGTGTTTCATGGATGAGAACTGTGCTGTGTGTTTCCCATCAGAAATGGAGTTAAAACCCAGGCTCTGTGTCTTCCTATAATCAAGACATCTTTTAAGGTAAACTCAGTCACTTTTCAGCTCAAAGGAAGCTACATCGTTCACAAAGCTCACCTGTTTCTCGCTCTTAACTGTAAAGCATTGTATGTTAGAGGAACTGTGGTTTGTATCAGTTTCAGAAGAAGAGTTGACATAGATATGATCCGTATGTGTAGGAAACACCGTTATTTTGTTCTGACCACAGTCACGTTTCCTGCTGTATTAGAGACTCTTAGAAAGCAAGAGCATGCTTCTTGCTCTAAAGCAGAGTGTGTTTCATGGATGAGAACTGTGCTGTGTGTTTCCCTTCAGAAATGAGGTTAAATTCCAGACTCTGTTTCTTCCTACAAGCAAGACATCATTTCAGGTAAACGCAGTCACTTTTCAGCTCAAACGAATATAAATTGTTTACGAAGATCACACGTTTCTCGCTCTTAACAGAAAAGTATTGGATGTTAGATGATTTGTGGTTTGTATCAATTTCAGAATCAGATTGAACTAGCAATGGTCTATATGTGTAGTAAACACCGTTCTTTAGTTCTCAGTACCCTCACGTTTCTGGCTCTATTAGAGACCCTAGAAAGCAAGAGCAAGCTTCGTTCTCTAAACCAGAGTTTGTTTCATGGATGATAACTGTGCTGTGTGTGTCCCATCAGATATGGAGTTAAAACCCAGGCTCTGTGTCTTCCTATAATCAAGACATCTTTTAAGGTAAACTCAGTCACTTTTCAGCTCAAAGGAAGCTACATCGTTCACGAAGCTCACACGTTTCTCGCTCTTAACTGTAAAGCATTGTATGTTAGAGGAACTGTGGTTTGTATCAGTTTCAGAAGAAGAGTTGACCTAGATATGGTCCCTATGTGTAGGAAACACCGTTCTTTTGTTCTGAACAGACTCACGTTTCCTGCTCTATTAGAGACTCTAGAAAGCAAGAGCGTCCTTCTTGCTCTAAAGCAGACTGTGTTTCTTCGACTCTAGAAAGCAAGAGCGTGCTTCTTCCTATACGCAGAATGTGTTTCCTCGTGTGAACTGTGCTGTGTGTTTCCCTTCAGAAATGGAGTTAAATCACAGGTTCTGTATCTTGCTACATGCAAGCCTTCATTTCACGTAAACTCAGTCACCTTGCACTCAAACAAAGCTATATCGTTCACATAGCTCACAAGTCTCTTGCTCTTAACTGTAATGCATTGGATGTTAGAGGACCTGTGGTTTGTATCAGTTTCAGAAGCAGAGTTGAACTAGCAATGGTCCGTATGTGTTGGAAACCCCGTTCTTTTGTTCTGACCACAGTCACGTTTCCTGCTGTATTAGAGACCCTTAGAAAGCAAGAGCGTGCTTCTTGCTCTAAAGCTGAGTATGTTTCATGGATGAGAACTGTGCTGTGTGTTTCCCTTCAGAAATGAGGTTAAATTCCAGACTCTGTTTCTTCCTACAAGCAAGACATCATTTCAGGTAAAAGCAGTCACTTTTCAGCTCAAACGAATATAAATCGTTTATGAAGATCACACGTTTCTCGCTCTTAACTGAAAAGCATTGGATGTTAGATGACTTGTGGTTTGTATCAATTTCAGAAGCAGAGCTGAACTAGCAATGGTCTGTATGTGTAGGAAACACCGTTCTTTAGTTCTCAGTACCCTCACGTTTCTGGCTCTATTAGAGACTCAAGAAAGCAAGAGCAAGCTTCATACTCTAAACCAGAGTGTGTTTCATGGATGAGAACTGTGCTGTGTGTTTCCCATCAGAAATGGAGTTAAAACCCAGGCTCTGTGTCTTCCTATAATCAAGACATCTTTTAAGGTAAACTCAGTCACTTTTCAGCTCAAAGGAAGCTACATCGTTCACGAAGCTCACACGTTTCTCGCTCTTAACTGTAAAGCATTGTATGTTAGAGGAACTGTGGTTTGTATCAGTTTCAGAAGAAGAGTTGACCTAGATATGGTCCCTATGTGTAGGAAACACCGTTCTTTTGTTCTGAACAGACTCACGTTTCCTGCTCTATTAGAGATTCTAGAAAGCAAGAGCGTCCTTCTTGCTCTAAAGCAGACTGTGTTTCTTCGACTCTAGAAAGCAAGAGCGTGCTTCTTCCTATACGCAGAATGTGTTTCCTCGTGTGAACTGTGCTGTGTGTTTCCCTTCAGAAATGGAGTTAAATCTGAGGCTCTGTGTCTTCCTACAAGCAAGACATCTTTTCAGGTAAACTCAGTCACTTTTCATCACAAAGGAAGCTACATCGTTCACGAAGCTCACATGTTTCTCGCTCTTAAATTGAAAGAATTGGATGTTAATGGAACTGTGCTTTGTATCAGTTTCAGAAGAAGAGTTATCCTAGATATGGTCCGTATGTGTAGGAAACACCTTTATTTTGTTCTGACCACAGTCACGTTTCCTGCTGTATTAGAGATTCTTAGAAAACAAGAGTGTGCTTCTTGCTCTAAAGCAGAGTGTGTTTCATGGATGAGAACTGTGCTGTGTGTTTCCCTTCAGAAATGGAGTTAAATTCCAGGCTCTGTGTCTTCCTACAAGCAAGACATCGTTTCAGGTAAATGCAGTCACTATTCAGCTCAAATGAATATAAATTGGTTATGAAGCTCACACGTTTCTTGCTCTTACTGAAAAGCATTGGATGTTAGATGACTTGTGGTTTTTATCAATTTCAGAACCATAGTTGAACTAGCCATGGTCTGTATGTGTAGGACACACCGTTCTTATGTTCTGAGCACTCTCACGTTTCCTGCTCTATTAGAGACTCTAGAAAGGAAGAGCGTGCTTCTTCCTTTACGCAGAGTGTGTTTCCTCGTGAGAACTGTGCTGCATGTTTCCCTTCAGAAATGGAGTTAAATCACAGGCTCTGTATCTTCCTACAAGCAAGACTTCATTTCACCTAAACTCAGTCACCTTGCACTCAAACAAAGCTATATCGTTCACATAGCTAACACGTTTCTTGCTCTTAACTGTAAAGCATTGGATGTTAGAGGACCTGTGGTTTGTATCAGTTTCAGAAGCAGAGTTGAACTAGCAATAGTCCATATGTGTAGAAAACACTGTACTTTTGTTCTGCGTACCCTCAAGTTTCTGGCTCTATTAGAGACTCTGGAAAGCAAGAGCATGCTTCTTGCTCTAAAGCAGTGTGTGTTTCATGGATGAGTACTGGGCTGTGTGTTTCCCTTCAGAAATGGAGTGAAACTCCAGGCTCTGTGTCTTCCTACAAGCAAGACATCATTTCAGGTAAACGCAGTCAGTTTTCAGCTCAAATGAATATAAATCGTTACGAAGGTTACATGTTTCTCGCTCTTAACTGAAAAGCATTGGATGTTAGATGACTTGTGGTTTGTATCAATTTCAGAAGCAGAGGTGAACTAGCAATGGTCTGTATGTGTAGGAAACACCGTTCTTTAGTTCTCAGTACCCTCACGTTTCTGGCTCTATTAGAGACTCTAGAAAGCAAGAGCAAGCTTCGTACTCTAAACCAGAGTGTGTTTCATGGATGAGAACTGTGCTGTGTGTTTCCCATCAGAAATGGAGTTAAAACCCAGGCTCTGTGTCTTCCTATAATCAAGACATCTTTTAAGGTAAACTCAGTCACTTTTCAGCTCAAAGGAAGCTACATCGTTCACAAAGCTCACCTGTTTCTCGCTCTTAACTGTAAAGCATTGTATGTTAGAGGAACTGTGGTTTGTATCAGTTTCAGAAGAAGAGTTGACCTAGATATGGTCCCTATGTGTAGGAAACACCGTTCTTTTGTTCTGAACAGACTCACGTTTCCTGCTCTATTAGAGACTCTAGAAAGCAAGAGTGTCCTTCTTGCTCTAAAGCAGACTGTGTTTCTTCGACTCTAGAAAGCAAGAGCGTGCTTCTTCCTATACGCAGAATGTGTTTCCTCGTGTGAACTGTGCTGTGTGTTTCCCTTCAGAAATGGAGTTAAATCACAGGTTCTGTATCTTGCTACATGCAAGCCTTCATTTCACGTAAACTCAGTCACCTTGCACTCAAACAAAGCTATATCGTTCACATAGCTCACAAGTCTCTTGCTCTTAACTGTAATGCATTGGATGTTAGAGGACCTGTGGTTTGTATCAGTTTCAGAAGCAGAGTTGAACTAGCAATGGTCCGTATGTGTTGGAAACCCCGTTCTTTTGTTCTGACCACAGTCACGTTTCCTGCTGTATTAGAGACCCTTAGAAAGCAAGAGCGTGCTTCTTGCTCTAAAGCTGAGTATGTTTCATGGATGAGAACTGTGCTGTGTGTTTCCCTTCAGAAATGAGGTTAAATTCCAGACTCTGTTTCTTCCTACAAGCAAGACATCATTTCAGGTAAAAGCAGTCACTTTTCAGCTCAAACGAATATAAATCGTTTATGAAGATCACACGTTTCTCGCTCTTAACTGAAAAGCATTGGATGTTAGATGACTTGTGGTTTGTATCAATTTCAGAAGCAGAGCTGAACTAGCAATGGTCTGTATGTGTAGGAAACACTGTTCTTTAGTTCTCAGTACCCTCACGTTTCTGGCTCTATTAGAGACTCTAGAAAGCAAGAGCAAGCTTCGTACTCTAAACCAGAGTGTGTTTCATGGATGAGAACTGTGCTGTGTGTTTCCCATCAGAAATGGAGTTAAAACCCAGGCTCTGTGTCTTCCTATAATCAAGACATCTTTTAAGGTAAACTCAGTCACTTTTCAGCTCAAAGGAAGCTACATCGTTCACAAAGCTCACCTGTTTCTCGCTCTTAACTGTAAAGCATTGTATGTTAGAGGAACTGTGGTTTGTATCAGTTTCAGAAGAAGAGTTGACCTAGATATGGTCCCTATGTGTAGGAAACACCGTTCTTTTGTTCTGAACAGACTCACGTTTCCTGCTCTATTAGAGACTCTAGAAAGCAAGAGTGTCCTTCTTGCTCTAAAGCAGACTGTGTTTCTTCGACTCTAGAAAGCAAGAGCGTGCTTCTTCCTATACGCAGAATGTGTTTCCTCGTGTGAACTGTGCTGTGTGTTTCCCTTCAGAAATGGAGTTAAATCACAGGTTCTGTATCTTGCTACATGCAAGCCTTCATTTCACGTAAACTCAGTCACCTTGCACTCAAACAAAGCTATATCGTTCACATAGCTCACAAGTCTCTTGCTCTTAACTGTAATGCATTGGATGTTAGAGGACCTGTGGTTTGTATCAGTTTCAGAAGCAGAGTTGAACTAGCAATGGTCCGTATGTGTTGGAAACCCCGTTCTTTTGTTCTGACCACAGTCACGTTTCCTGCTGTATTAGAGACCCTTAGAAAGCAAGAGCGTGCTTCTTGCTCTAAAGCTGAGTATGTTTCATGGATGAGAACTGTGCTGTGTGTTTCCCTTCAGAAATGAGGTTAAATTCCAGACTCTGTTTCTTCCTACAAGCAAGACATCATTTCAGGTAAAAGCAGTCACTTTTCAGCTCAAACGAATATAAATCGTTTATGAAGATCACACGTTTCTCGCTCTTAACTGAAAAGCATTGGATGTTAGATGACTTGTGGTTTGTATCAATTTCAGAAGCAGAGCTGAACTAGCAATGGTCTGTATGTGTAGGAAACACTGTTCTTTAGTTCTCAGTACCCTCACGTTTCTGGCTCTATTAGAGACTCAAGAAAGCAAGAGCAAGCTTCATACTCTAAACCAGAGTGTGTTTCATGGATGAGAACTGTGCTGTGTGTTTCCCATCAGAAATGGAGTTAAAACCCAGGCTCTGTGTCTTCCTATAATCAAGACATCTTTTAAGGTAAACTCAGTCACTTTTCAGCTCAAAGGAAGCTACATCGTTCACGAAGCTCACACGTTTCTCGATCTTAACTGTAAAGCATTGTATGTTAGAGGAACTGTGGTTTGTATCAGTTTCAGAAGAAGAGTTGACCTAGATATGGTCCCTATGTGTAGGAAACACCGTTCTTTTGTTCTGAACAGACTCACGTTTCCTGCTCTATTAGAGATTCTAGAAAGCAAGAGCGTCCTTCTTGCTCTAAAGCAGACTGTGTTTCTTCGACTCTAGAAAGCAAGAGCGTGCTTCTTCCTATACGCAGAATGTGTTTCCTCGTGTGAACTGTGCTGTGTGTTTCCCTTCAGAAATGGAGTTAAATCTGAGGCTCTGTGTCTTCCTACAAGCAAGACATCTTTTCAGGTAAACTCAGTCACTTTTCATCACAAAGGAAGCTACATCGTTCACGAAGCTCACATGTTTCTCGCTCTTAAATTGAAAGAATTGGATGTTAATGGAACTGTGCTTTGTATCAGTTTCAGAAGAAGAGTTATCCTAGATATGGTCCGTATGTGTAGGAAACACCTTTATTTTGTTCTGACCACAGTCACGTTTCCTGCTGTATTAGAGATTCTTAGAAAACAAGAGTGTGCTTCTTGCTCTAAAGCAGAGTGTGTTTCATGGATGAGAACTGTGCTGTGTGTTTCCCTTCAGAAATGAGGTTAAATTCCAGACTCTGTTTCTTCCTACAAGCAAGACATCATTTCAGGTAAAAGCAGTCACTTTTCAGCTCAAACGAATATAAATCGTTTACAAAGATCACACGTTTCTCGCTCTTAACTGAAAAGCATTGAATGTTAGATGATTTGTGGTTTGTATCAATTTCAGAATCAGATTGAACTAGCAATGGTCTGTATGTGTAGGAAACACCGTTCTTTAGTTCTCAGTACCCTCACGTTTCTGGCTCTATTAGAGACCCTAGAAAGCAAGAGCAAGCTTCGTTCTCTAAACCAGAGTTTGTTTCATGGATGATAACTGTGCTGTGTGTTTCCCGTCAGAAATGGAGTTAAAACCCAGGCTCTGTGTCTTCCTATAATCAAGACATCTTTTAAGGTAAACTCAGTCACTTTTCAGCTCAAAGGAAGCTACATCGTTCACGAAGCTCACACGTTTCTCGCTCTTAACTGTAACGCATTGTATGTTAGAGGAACTGTGGTTTGTATCAGTTTCAGAAGAAGAGTTGACCTAGATATGGTCCCTATGTGTAGGAAACACCGTTCTTTTGTTCTGAACAGACTCACGTTTCCTGCTCTATTAGAGACTCTAGAAAGCAAGAGCGTCCTTCTTGCTCTAAAGCAGACTGTGTTTCTTCGACTCTAGAAAGCAAGAGCGTGCTTCTTCCTATACGCAGAATGTGTTTCCTCGTGTGAACTGTGCTGTGTGTTTCCCTTCAGAAATGGAGTTAAATCACAGGTTCTGTATCTTGCTACATGCAAGACTTCATTTCACGTAAACTCAGTCACCTTGCACTCAAACAAAGCTATATCGTTCACATAGCTCACAAGTCTCTTGCTCTTAACTGTAAAGCATTGGATGTTAGAGGACCTGTGGTTTGTATCAGTTTCAGAAGCAGAGTTGAACCTGCAATGGTCCGTATGTGTTGGAAACCCCGTTCTTTTGTTCTGAGCACACTCACGTTTCCTGCTCTATTAGAGACTCTAGAAAGCAAGAGCGTGCTTCTTCCAATACGCAAAGTGTGTTCCCCGTGAAAACTGTGCTGTGTGTTTCCCTTCAGAAATGGAGTTAAATCACAGGCTCTGTTTCTTCCTACAAGCCAGACATCATTTCAGGTAAACGCAGTCACTTTTCAGCTCAAACGAATATAAATTGTTTACGAAGATCACACGTTTCTCGCTCTTAAATGAAAAGCATTGGATGTTAGATGATTTGTGGTTTGTATCAATTTCAGAATCAGATTGAACTAGCAATGGTCTATATGTGTAGTAAACACCGTTCTTTAGTTCTCAGTACCCTCACGTTTCTGGCTCTATTAGAGACCCTAGAAAGCAAGAGCAAGCTTCATTCTCTAAACCAGAGTTTGTTTCATGGATGAGAACTGTGCTGTGTGTGTCCCATCAGAAATGGAGTTAAAACCCAGGCTCTGTGTCTTCCTATAATCAAGACATCTTTTAAGGTAAACTCAGTCACTTTTCAGCTCAAAGGAAGCTACATCGTTCACGAAGCTCACACGTTTCTCGCTTTAACTGTAAAGCATTGTATGTTAGAGGAACTGTGGTTTGTATCAGTTTCAGAAGAAGAGTTGACCTAGATATGGTCCCTATGTGTAGGAAACACCGTTCTTTTGTTCTGAACAGACTCACGTTTCCTGCTCTATTAGAGACTCTAGAAAGCAAGAACGTCCTTCTTGCTCTAAAGCAGACTGTGTTTCTTCGACTCTAGAAAGCAAGAGCGTGCTTCTTCCTATACGCAGAATGTGTTTCCTCGTGTGAACTGTGCTGTGTGTTTCCCTTCAGAAATGGAGTTAAATCACAGGTTCTGTATCTTGCTACATGCAAGCCTTCATTTCACGTAAACTCAGTCACCTTGCACTCAAACAAAGCTATATCGTTCACATAGCTCATAAGTCTCTTGCTCTTAACTGTAATGCATTGGATGTTAGAGGACCTGTGGTTTGTATCAGTTTCAGAAGCAGAGTTGAACTAGCAATGGTCCGTATGTGTTGGAAACCCCGTTCTTTTGTTCTGACCACAGTCACGTTTCCTGCTGTATTAGAGACTCTTAGAAAGCAAGAGCGTGCTTCTTGCTCTAAAGCTGAGTGTGTTTCATGGATGAGAACTGTGCTGTGTGTTTCCCTTCAGAAATGAGGTTAAATTCCAGACTCTGTTTCTTCCTACAAGCAAGACATCATTTCAGGTAAAAGCAGTCACTTTTCAGCTCAAACGAATATAAATCGTTTATGAAGATCACACGTTTCTCGCTCTTAACTGAAAAGCATTGGATGTTAGATGACTTGTGGTTTGTATCAATTTCAGAAGCATAGGTGAACTAGCAATGGTCTGTATGTGTAGGAAACACCGTTCTTTAGTTCTCAGTACCCTCACGTTTCTGGCTCTATTAGAGACCCTAGAAAGCAAGAGCAAGCTTCGTTCTCTAAACCAGAGTTTGTTTCATGGATGATAACTGTGCTGTGTGTTTCCCGTCAGAAATGGAGTTAAAACCCAGGCTCTGTGTCTTCCTATAATCAAGACATCTTTTAAGGTAAACTCAGTCACTTTTCAGCTCAAAGGAAGCTACATCGTTCACGAAGCTCACACGTTTCTCGCTCTTAACTGTAAAGCATTGTATGTTAGAGGAACTGTGGTTTGTATCAGTTTCAGAAGAAGAGTTGACCTAGATATGGTCCCTATGTGTAGGAAACACCGTTCTTTTGTTCTGAACAGACTCACGTTTCCTGCTCTATTAGAGACTCTAGAAAGCAAGAGCGTCCTTCTTGCTCTAAAGCAGACTGTGTTTCTTCGACTCTAGAAAGCAAGAGCGTGCTTCTTCCTATACGCAGAATGTGTTTCCTCGTGTGAACTGTGCTGTGTGTTTCCCTTCAGAAATGGAGTTAAATCTGAGGCTCTGTATCTTCCTACAAGCAAGACTTCATTTCACGTAAACTCAGTCACCTTGCACTCAAACAAAGCTATATCGTTCACATAGCTCACAAGTCTCTTGCTCTTAACTGTAAAGCATTGGATGTTAGAGGACCTGTGGTTTGTATCAGTTTCAGAAGCAGAGTTGAACCTGCAATGGTCCGTATGTGTTGGAAACCCCGTTCTTTTGTTCTGAGCACACTCACGTTTCCTGCTCTATTAGAGACTCTAGAAAGCAAGAACGTGCTTCTTCCAATACGCAAAGTGTGTTCCCCGTGAGAACTGTGCTGTGTGTTTCCCTTCAGAAATGGAGTTAAATCACAGGCTCTGTTTCTTCCTACAAGCAAGACATCATTTCAGGTAAACGCAGTCACTTTTCAGCTCAAACGAATATAAATTGTTTACGAAGATCACACGTTTCTCGCTCTTAAATGAAAAGCATTGGATGTTAGATGATTTGTGGTTTGTATCAATTTCAGAATCAGATTGAACTAGCAATGGTCTATATGTGTAGTAAACACCGTTCTTTAGTTCTCAGTACCCTCACGTTTCTGGCTCTATTAGAGACCCTAGAAAGCAAGAGCAAGCTTCGTTCTCTAAACCAGAGTTTGTTTCATGGATGAGAACTGTGCTGTGTGTGTCCCATCAGAAATGGAGTTAAAACCCAGGCTCTGTGTCTTCCTATAATCAAGACATCTTTTAAGGTAAACTCAGTCACTTTTCAGCTCAAAGGAAGCTACATCGTTCACGAAGCTCACACGTTTCTCGCTCTTAACTGTAAAGCATTGTATGTTAGAGGAACTGTGGTTTGTATCAGTTTCAGAAGAAGAGTTGACCTAGATATGGTCCCTATGTGTAGGAAACACCGTTCTTTTGTTCTGAACAGACTCACGTTTCCTGCTCTATTAGAGACTCTAGAAAGCAAGAACGTCCTTCTTGCTCTAAAGCAGACTGTGTTTCTTCGACTCTAGAAAGCAAGAGCGTGCTTCTTCCTATACGCAGAATGTGTTTCCTCGTGTGAACTGTGCTGTGTGTTTCCCTTCAGAAATGGAGTTAAATCACAGGTTCTGTATCTTGCTACATGCAAGCCTTCATTTCACGTAAACTCAGTCACCTTGCACTCAAACAAAGCTATATCGTTCACATAGCTCACAAGTCTCTTGCTCTTAACTGTAATGCATTGGATGTTAGAGGACCTGTGGTTTGTATCAGTTTCAGAAGCAGAGTTGAACTAGCAATGGTCCGTATGTGTTGGAAACCCCGTTCTTTTGTTCTGACCACAGTCACGTTTCCTGCTGTATTAGAGACTCTTAGAAAGCAAGAGCCTGCTTCTTGCTCTAAAGCTGAGTGTGTTTCATGGATGAGAACTGTGCTGTGTGTTTCCCTTCAGAAATGAGGTTAAATTCCAGACTCTGTTTCTTCCTACAAGCAAGACATCATTTCAGGTAAAAGCAGTCACTTTTCAGCTCAAACGAATATAAATCGTTTATGAAGATCACACGTTTCTCGCTCTTAACTGAAAAGCATTGGATGTTAGATGACTTGTGGTTTGTATCAATTTCAGAAGCATAGGTGAACTAGCAATGGTCTGTATGTGTAGGAAACACCGTTCTTTAGTTCTCAGTACCCTCACGTTTATGGCTCTATTAGAGACTCTAGAAAGCAAGAGCAAGCTTCGTACTCTAAACCAGAGTGTGTTTCATGGATGAGAACTGTGCTGTGTGTTTCCCATCAGAAATGGAGTTAAAACCCAGGCTCTGTGTCTTCCTATAATCAAGACATCTTTTAAGGTAAACTCAGTCACTTTTCAGCTCAAAGGAAGCTACATCGTTCACGAAGCTCACACGTTTCTCGCTCTTAACTGTAAAGCATTGTATGTTAGAGGAACTGTGGTTTGTATCAGTTTCAGAAGAAGAGTTGACCTAGATATGGTCCCTATGTGTAGGAAACACCGTTCTTTTGTTCTGAACAGACTCACGTTTCCTGCTCTATTAGAGACTCTAGAAAGCAAGAGCGTCCTTCTTGCTCTAAAGCAGACTGTGTTTCTTCGACTCTAGAAAGCAAGAGCGTGCTTCTTCCTATACGCAGAATGTGTTTCCTCGTGTGAACTGTGCTGTGTGTTTCCCTTCAGAAATGGAGTTAAATCACAGGTTCTGTATCTTGCTACATGCAAGCCTTCATTTCACGTAAACTCAGTCACCTTGCACTCAAACAAAGCTATATCGTTCACATAGCTCACAAGTCTCTTGCTCTTAACTGTAATGCATTGGATGTTAGAGGACCTGTGGTTTGTATCAGTTTCAGAAGCAGAGTTGAACTAGCAATGGTCCGTATGTGTTGGAAACCCCGTTCTTTTGTTCTGACCACAGTCACGTTTCCTGCTGTATTAGAGACTCTTAGAAAGCAAGAGCGTGCTTCTTGCTCTAAAGCTGAGTGTGTTTCATGGATGAGAACTGTGCTGTGTGTTTCCCTTCAGAAATGAGGTTAAATTCCAGACTCTGTTTCTTCCTACAAGCAAGACATCATTTCAGGTAAAAGCAGTCACTTTTCAGCTCAAACGAATATAAATCGTTTATGAAGATCACACGTTTCTCGCTCTTAACTGAAAAGCATTGGATGTTAGATGACTTGTGGTTTGTATCAATTTCAGAAGCATAGGTGAACTAGCAATGGTCTGTATGTGTAGGAAACACCGTTCTTTAGTTCTCAGTACCCTCACGTTTCTGGCTCTATTAGAGACCCTAGAAAGCAAGAGCAAGCTTCGTTCTCTAAACCAGAGTTTGTTTCATGGATGATAACTGTGCTGTGTGTTTCCCGTCAGAAATGGAGTTAAAACCCAGGCTCTGTGTCTTCCTATAATCAAGACATCTTTTAAGGTAAACTCAGTCACTTTTCAGCTCAAAGGAAGCTACATCGTTCACGAAGCTCACACGTTTCTCGCTCTTAACTGTAAAGCATTGTATGTTAGAGGAACTGTGGTTTGTATCAGTTTCAGAAGAAGAGTTGACCTAGATATGGTCCCTATGTGTAGGAAACACCGTTCTTTTGTTCTGAACAGACTCACGTTTCCTTCTCTATTAGAGACTCTAGAAAGCAAGAGCGTCCTTCTTGCTC
The DNA here is from genome assembly GCA_949786405.1 of Onychomys arenicola. Lineage (NCBI taxonomy): Eukaryota > Metazoa > Chordata > Mammalia > Rodentia > Cricetidae > Onychomys > Onychomys arenicola. Next base: position 200,569 of record CATKUM010000142.1, on the reverse strand, counting down.
TAAAGCAGACTGTGTTTCTTCGACTCTAGAAAGCAAGAGCGTGCTTCTTCCTATACGCAGAATGTGTTTCCTCGTGTGAACTGTGCTGTGTGTTTCCCTTCAGAAATGGAGTTAAATCTGAGGCTCTGTATCTTCCTACAAGCAAGACTTCATTTCACGTAAACTCAGTCACCTTGCACTCAAACAAAGCTATATCGTTCACATAGCTCACAAGTCTCTTTCTCTTAACTGTAAAGCATTGGATGTTAGAGGACCTGTGGTTTGTATCAGTTTCAGAAGCAGAGTTGAACCTGTAATGGTCCGTATGTGTTGGAAACCCCGTTCTTTTGTTCTGAGCACACTCACGTTTCCTGCTCTATTAGAGACTCTAGAAAGCAAGAACGTGCTTCTTCCAATACGCAAAGTGTGTTCCCCGTGAGAACTGTGCTGTGTGTTTCCCTTCAGAAATAGAGTTAAATCACAGGCTCTGTTTCTTCCTACAAGCAAGACATCATTTCAGGTAAACGCAGTCACTTTTCAGCTCAAACGAATATAAATTGTTTACGAAGATCACACGTTTCTCGCTCTTAAATGAAAAGCATTGGATGTTAGATGATTTGTGGTTTGTATCAATTTCAGAATCAGATTGAACTAGCAATGGTCTATATGTGTAGTAAACACCGTTCTTTAGTTCTCAGTACCCTCACGTTTCTGGCTCTATTAGAGACCCTAGAAAGCAAGAGCAAGCTTTGTTCTCTAAACCAGAGTTTGTCTCATGGATGAGAACTGTGCTGTGTGTGTCCCATCAGAAATGGAGTTAAAACCCAGGCTCTGTGTCTTCCTATAATCAAGACATCTTTTAAGGTAAACTCAGTCACTTTTCAGCTCAAAGGAAGCTACATCGTTCACGAAGCTCACACGTTTCTCGCTCTTAACTGTAAAGCATTGTATGTTAGAGGAACTGTGGTTTGTATCAGTTTCAGAAGAAGAGTTGACCTAGATATGGTCCCTATGTGTAGGAAACACCATTCTTTTGTTCTGAACAGACTCACGTTTCCTGCTCTATTAGAGACTCTAGAAAGCAAGAGCGTGCTTCTTCTTATATGCTGAGTGTGTTTCCTCGTGTGAACTGTGCTGTGTGTTTCCCTTCAGAAATGGAGTTAAATCACAGGTTCTGTATCTTGCTACATGCAAGACATCTTTTCAGGTAAACTCAGTCACTTTTCATCACAAAGGAAGCTACATCGTTCACGAAGCTCACATGTTTCTTGCTCTTAAATTGAAAGAATTGGATGTTAATGGAACTGTGCTTTGTATCAGTTTCAGAAGAAGAGTTATCTTAGATATGGTCCGTATGTGTAGGAAACACCTTTATTTTGTTCTGACCACAGTCACGTTTCCTGCTGTATTAGAGATTCTTAGAAAACAAGAGTGTGCTTCTTGCTCTAAAGCAGAGTGTGTTTCATGGATGAGAACTGTGCTGTGTGTTTCCCTTCAGAAATGAGGTTAAATTCCAGACTCTGTTTCTTCCTACAAGCAAGACATCATTTCAGGTAAAAGCAGTCACTTTTCAGCTCAAACGAATATAAATCGTTTACGAAGATCACACGTTTCTCGCTCTTAACTGAAAAGCATTGGATGTTAGATGACTTGTGGTTTGTATCAATTTCAGAAGCAGAGGTGAACTAGCAATGGTCTGTATGTGTAGGAAACACCGTTCTTTAGTTCTCAGTACCCTCACGTTTCTGGCTCTATTAGAGACTCTAGAAAGCAAGAGCAAGCTTCGTACTCTAAACCAGAGTGTGTTTCATGGATGAGAACTGTGCTGTGTGTTTCCCATCAGAAATGGAGTTAAAACCCAGGCTCTGTGTCTTCCTATAATCAAGACATCTTTTAAGGTAAACTCAGTCACTTTTCAGCTCAAAGGAAGCTACATCGTTCATGAAGCTCACACGTTTCTCGCTCTTAACTGTAAAGCATTGTATGTTAGAGGAACTGTGGTTTGTATCAGTTTCAGAAGAAGAGTTGACCTAGATATGGTCCCTATGTGTAGGAAACACCGTTCTTTTGTTCTGAACAGACTCACGTTTCCTGCTCTATTAGAGACTCTAGAAAGCAAGAGCGTCCTTCGTGCTCTAAAGCAGACTGTGTTTCTTCGACTCTCGAAAGCAAGAGCGTGCTTCTTCCTATACGCAGAATGTGTTTCCTCGTGTGAACTGTGCTGTGTGTTTCCCTTCAGAAATGGAGTTAAATCTGAGGCTCTGTGTCTTCCTACAAGCAAGACATCTTTTCAGGTAAACTCAGTCACTTTTCATCACAAAGGAAGCTACATCGTTCACGAAGCTCACATGTTTCTCGCTCTTAAATTGAAAGAATTGGATGTTAATGGAACTGTGCTTTGTATCAGTTTCAGAAGAAGAGTTATCCTAGATATGGTCCGTATGTGTAGGAAACACCTTTATTTTGTTCTGACCACAGTCACGTTTCCTGCTGTATTAGAGATTCTTAGAAAACACGAGTGTGCTTCTTGCTCTAAAGCAGAGTGTGTTTCATGGATGAGAACTGTGCTGTGTGTTTCCCTTCAGAAATGAGGTTAAATTCCAGACTCTGTTTCTTCATACAAGCAAGACATCATTTCAGGTAAAAGCAGTCACTTTTCAGCTCAAAGGAATATAAATCGTTTACGAAGATCACACGTTTCTCGCTCTTAACTGAAAAGCATTGGATGTTAGATGACTTGTGGTTTGTATCAATTTCAGAAGCAGAGGTGAACTAGCAATGGTCTGTATGTGTAGGAAACACCATTCTTTAGTTCTCAGTACCCTCACATTTCTGGCTCTATTAGAGACTCTAGAAAGCAAGAGCAAGCTTCGTACTCTAAACCAGAGTGTGTTTCATGGATGAGAACTGTGCTGTGTGTTTCCCATCAGAAATGGAGTTAAAACCCAGGCTCTGTGTCTTCCTATAATCAAGACATCTTTTAAGGTAAACTCAGTCACTTTTCAGCTCAAAGGAAGCTACATCGTTCACAAAGCTCACCTGTTTCTCGCTCTTAACTGTAAAGCATTGTTTGTTAGAGGAACTGTGGTTTGTATCAGTTTCAGATTAAGAGTTGACATAGATATGATCCGTATGTGTAGGAAACACCGTTATTTTGTTCTGACCACAGTCACGTTTCCTGCTGTATTAGAGACTCTTAGAAAGCAAGAGCGTGCTTCTTGCTCTAAAGCAGAGTGTGTTTCATGGATGAGAACTGTGCTGTGTGTTTCCCTTCAGAAATGAGGTTAAATTCCAGACTCTGTTTCTTCCTAGAAGCAAGACATCATTTCAGGTAAAAGCAGTCACTTTTCAGCTCAAACGAATATAAATCGTTTATGAAGATCACACGTTTCTCGCTCTTAACTGAAAAGCATTGGATGTTAGATGACTTGTGGTTTGTATCAATTTCAGAAGCATAGGTGAACTAGCAATGGTCTGTATGTGTAGGAAACACCGTTCTTTAGTTCTCAGTACCCTCACGTTTCTGGCTCTATTAGAGACCCTAGAAAGCAAGAGCAAGCTTCGTTCTCTAAACCAGAGTTTGTTTCATGGATGATAACTGTGCTGTGTGTTTCCCGTCAGAAATGGAGTTAAAACCCAGGCTCTGTGTCTTCCTATAATCAAGACATCTTTTAAGGTAAACTCAGTCACTTTTCAGCTCAAAGGAAGCTACATCGTTCACGAAGCTCACACGTTTCTCGCTCTTAACTGTAAAGCATTGTATGTTAGAGGAACTGTGGTTTGTATCAGTTTCAGAAGAAGAGTTGACCTAGATATGGTCCCTATGTGTAGGAAACACCGTTCTTTTGTTCTGAACAGACTCACGTTTCCTTCTCTATTAGAGACTCTAGAAAGCAAGAGCGTCCTTCTTGCTCTAAAGCAGACTGTGTTTCTTCGACTCTAGAAAGCAAGAGCGTGCTTCTTCCTATACGCAGAATGTGTTTCCTCGTGTGAACTGTGCTGTGTGTTTCCCTTCAGAAATGGAGTTAAATCTGAGGCTCTGTATCTTCCTACAAGCAAGACTTCATTTCACGTAAACTCAGTCACCTTGCACTCAAACAAAGCTATATCGTTCACATAGCTCACAAGTCTCTTGCTCTTAACTGTAAAGCATTGGATGTTAGAGGACCTGTGGTTTGTATCAGTTTCAGAAGCAGAGTTGAACCTGTAATGGTCCGTATGTGTTGGAAACCCCGTTCTTTTGTTCTGAGCACACTCACGTTTCCTGCTCTATTAGAGACTCTAGAAAGCAAGAACGTGCTTCTTCCAATACGCAAAGTGTGTTCCCCGTGAGAACTGTGCTGTGTGTTTCCCTTCAGAAATGGAGTTAAATCACAGGCTCTGTTTCTTCCTACAAGCAAGACATCATTTCAGGTAAACGCAGTCACTTTTCAGCTCAAACGAATATAAATTGTTTACGAAGATCACACGTTTCTCGCTCTTAAATGAAAAGCATTGGATGTTAGATGATTTGTGGTTTGTATCAATTTCAGAATCAGATTGAACTAGCAATGGTCTATATGTGTAGTAAACACCGTTCTTTAGTTCTCAGTACCCTCACGTTTCTGGCTCTATTAGAGACCCTAGAAAGCAAGAGCAAGCTTTGTTCTCTAAACCAGAGTTTGTCTCATGGATGAGAACTGTGCTGTGTGTGTCCCATCAGAAATGGAGTTAAAACCCAGGCTCTGTGTCTTCCTATAATCAAGACATCTTTTAAGGTAAACTCAGTCACTTTTCAGCTCAAAGGAAGCTACATCGTTCACGAAGCTCACACGTTTCTCGCTCTTAACTGTAAAGCATTGTATGTTAGAGGAACTGTGGTTTGTATCAGTTTCAGAAGAAGAGTTGACCTAGATATGGTCCCTATGTGTAGGAAACACCGTTCTTTTGTTCTGAACAGACTCACGTTTCCTGCTCTATTAGAGACTCTAGAAAGCAAGAGCGTCCTTCTTGCTCTGAAGCAGACTGTGTTTCTTCGACTCTAGAAAGCAAGAGCGTGCTTCTTCCTATACGCAGAATGTGTTTCCTCGTGTGAACTGTGCAGTGTGTTTCCCTTCAGAAATGGAGTTAAATCACAGGTTCTGTATCTTGCTACATGCAAGACTTCATTTCACGTAAACTCCATCAACTTTCAGATCAAACAAAGCTACTTCGTTCACGTAGCTCACATGTTTCTTGCTCTTAACTGAAAAGCATTGGATATTAGAGGACCTGTGGTTTGTATCAGTTTCAGAAGCAGAGTTGAACTAGCAATGGTCCTTATGTGTAGAAACACCGTTCTTTTGTTCTGAGTACCCTCAATTTTATGGCTCTATTAGAGTCTCTGGAAAGCAAGAGCATGCTTCTTGCTCTAAAGCAGAGTGTGTTTCATGGATGAGAACTGTGCTGTGTGTTTCCCTTCAGAAAGGGAGTTAAATCCCAGGTTCTGTGACTTCCTACAAGCAAGACATGTTTTCTGGCAAATTAAGTCACTTTTCAGCTCTAAGGAAGCTACGTCGTTCACGAAGCTCACAAGTTTCTGGCTCTTAACTGGAAAGCATTGCATGTTAGAGGAACTGTGGTTTGTATCAGTTTCAGAAGAAGAGTTGACCTAGGTATGGTCCGTATGTGTAGGAAACACCGTTATTTTGTTCTGACCACAGTCATGTTTCGTGCTGTATTAGAGCCTCTAGAAAGCAAGAGCGTGATTCTTCCTGTACACAGAGTGTGTTTCATCGTGCGAACTGTGCTGTGTGTTTCCCTTCAGAAATGGAGTTAAATTCCAGGCTCTGTATATTCTTACAAGCAAGACATCATTTCAGGTAAACGCAGTCACTTTTCAGTTTAAGTGAATATAAATCGTTTAAGAAGCTCACACGTTTCTTGCTCTTAACTGAAAAGCATTGGATGTTAGATGACTTGTTGTTTGTATCAGTTTCAGAAGCTGAGTTGAACTAGCAATGGTCTGTATGTGTAGGAAACATCATTCTTTGTTCAGAGCACAAACATGTTTCCTGCTCTATTAGAGTCTCTAGAAAGCAGGAGCGTGCTTCTTCCTATACGCAGAGTGTGTTTCAACATGAGAACAGTGCTGTGTGTTTCACTTCAGAAATGGAGTTAAATCACAGGCTCTGCATCTTCCTACAAGCAAGAAGTATTTTCACGTAAACTCAGTCACCTTTCAGCTCAAAGAAAGCTACATCGTTAAAGTCGCTCACACGTTTCTTGCTCTTAACTGTAAAGCATAGGATGTTAGAGGACCTATGGTTTGTATCAGTTTCAGAAGCAGAGTTGAACTAGCAATGGTATGTATGTGTAGGTAACACCGTTCTTTTGTTCTGAGTACCCTCAAGTTTCTGGCTCTATTAGAGTCTCTGGAAAGCAAGAGCATGCTTCTTGCTCTAAAGCAGAGTGTGTTTCATGGATGAGAACTGTGCTGTGTGTTTTCCTTCAGAAATGGAGTTATATCCCAGGCTCTGTGTCTTCCTACAAGCAAGACATCATTTCAGGTAAACTCAGTCACTTTTCATCTCAAAGGAAGCTACATCGTTCACGAATCTCACATGTTTCTCGCACTTAAATTGAAAACATTGGATGTTAATGGAACTGTGCTTTGTATCAGTTTCAGAAGAAGAGTTGACCGAGATATGGTCCGTATGTGTAGGAAACACCATCATTTTGTTCTGACCACAGTCACGTTTCCTGCTGTATTAGAGACTCTTAGAAAGCAAGAGTGTGCTTATTGCTCTAAAGCAGAGTGTGTTTCATGGATGAGAACTGTGCTGTGTGTTTCCCTTCAGAAATGGAGTTAAATTCCAGGCTCTGTGTCTTCCTACAAACAAGACATCGTTTCAGGTAAATGCATACACTATTCAGCTCAAATGAATATGAATTGGTTATGAAGCTAAAACGTTTCTTGCTCTTACTGAAAAGCATTGGATGTTAGATGACTTGTGGTTTTTATCAATTTCAGAACCAGAGTTAAACTAGCAATGGTCTGTATGTGTAGGAAACACCGTTCTTATGTTCTGAGCACTCTCACGTTTCCTGCTCTATTAGAGACTCTAGAAAGCAAGAGCGTGCTTCTTCCTTTACGCAGAGTGAGTTTCCTCGTGAGAACTGTGCTGCATGTTTCCCTTCAGAAATGGAATTAAATCACAGGCTCTGTATCTTCCTACAAGCAAGACTTCATTTCACGTAAACTCAGTCACTTGCACTCAAACAAAGCTATATCGTTCACATAGCTCACACGTTTCTTGCTCTTAACTGTAAAGCATTGGATGTTAGAGGACCTGTGGTTTGTATCAGTTTCAGAAGCAGAGTTGAACTAGCAATGGTCCATATGTGTAGAAAACACCGTTCTTTTGTTCTGCGTACTCTCAAGTTTCTAGCTCTATTAGAGACTCTGGAAAGCAAGAGCATGCTTCTTGCTCTAAAGCAGAGTGTGTTTCATGGATGAGTACTGGGCTGTGTGTTTCCCTTCAGAAATGGAGTTAAACTCCAGGCTCTGTGTCTTCCTACAAGCAAGACATCATTTCAGGTAAACGCAGTCAGTTTTCAGCTCAAATGAATATAAATCGTTACGAAGGTTACACGTTTCTTGCTCTTAACTGAAAAGCATTGGATGTTAGATGACTTGTGGTTTATATCAGTTTCAGAAGCAGAGTTGAACTAGCAATGGTCCGTATACGTAGGAAACACCGTTATTTTGTTCAGAGCACCCTCATGTTTCTGGCTCTATTAGAGACTCTAGAAAGCAAGAGCATGCTTCGTGCTCTAAAGCAGAGTATGTTTCATGAATGAGAACTGTGCTGTGTGTTTCCCTTCAGAAATGGAGTTAAATCCCAGGCTCTGTGTCTTCCTACAAGCAAGACATCTTTTTAGGTAAACTCAGTCACTTTTCATCTCAAAGGAAGCTACACTGTTCACGAAGCTCACACGTTTTTCGCTCTTATCTTGAAAGCATTGCATGTTAGTGGAACTGTGCTTTGTATCAGTTTCAGAAGAAGAGTTGACATAGATATGATCCGTATGTGTAGGAAACACTGTTATTTTGTTCTGACCACAGTCACGTTTCCTGCTGTATTAGAGACTCTTAGAAAGCAAGAGCATGCTTCTTGCTCTAAAGCTGAGTGTGTTTCATGGATGAGAACTGTGCTGTGTGTTTCCCTTCAGAAATGAGGTTAAATTCCAGACTCTGTTTCTTCCTACAAGCAAGACATCATTTCAGGTAAAAGCAGTCACTTTTCAGCTCAAACGAATATAAATCGTTTACGAAGATCACACGTTTCTCGCTCTTAAATGAAAAGCATTGGATGTTAGATGACTTGTGGTTTGTATCAATTTCAGAAGCAGAGTTGAACTAGCAATGGTCTGTATATGTAGGAAACACCGTTCTTTAGTTCTCAGTACCCTCACGTTTCTGGCTCTATTAGAGATTCTAGAAAGCAAGAGCAAGCTTCGTACTCTAAACCAGAGTGTGTTTCATGGATGAGAACTGTGCTGTATGTTTCCCATCAGAAATGGAGTTAAAACCCTGGCTCTGTGTCTTCCTATAATCAAGACATCTTTTAAGGTAATCTCAGTCACTTTTCAGCTCAAAGGAAGCTACATCGTTCACAAAGCTCACCTGTTTCTCGCTCTTAACTATAAAGCATTGTATGTTAGAGGAACTGTGGTTTGTATCAGTTTCAGATTAAGAGTTGACATAGATATGATCCGTATGTGTAGGAAACACCGTTATTTTGTTCTGACCACAGTCACGTTTCCTGCTGTATTAGAGACTCTTAGAAAGCAAGAGCGTGCTTCTTGCTCTGAAGCAGAGTGTGTTTCATGGATGAGAACTGTGCTGTGTGTTTCCCTTCAGAAATGGAGTTAATCCCAGGCTCTGTGTCTTCCTACATGCAAGACTTCATTTCACGTAAACTCAGTCACCTTGCACTCAAACAAAGCTATATCGTTCACATAGCTCACACGTCTCTTGCTCTTATCTGTAAAGCATTGGATTTTAGAGGACCTGTGGTTTGTATCAGTTTCAGAAGCAGAGTTGAACTAGCAATGGTCCGTATGTGTAGGAAAGCCCGTTCTTTTGTTCTGAGCACACTCACGTTTCCTGCTCTATTAGAGACTCTAGAAAGCAAGAGTGTGCTTCTTCCAATAAGCAAAGTGTGTTTCCCCGTGAGAACTGTGCTGTGTGTTTCCCTTCAGAAATGGAGTTAAATTCCAGGCCCCGTGTCTTCCTACAAGCAAGACATCATTTCAGGTAAACGCAGTCACTTTTCAGCTCAAATGAATATAAATCGTTTACGAAGCTCACACGTTTCTCGCTCTTAACTGAAAAGTATTGGATGTTAGATGACTTGTGGTTTATATCAGTTAAAGAAGCAGAGTTGAACTAGCAATGGTCCGTAAGTGTAGGAAACACTGTTCTTTTTTTCTGAGTACCCTCAAGTTTCTGGCTCTATTAGATACTCTAGAAGCAAGAGCATGCTTCTTGCTCTAAAGCAGAGTGTGTTTCATGGATGAGAACTGTGCTGTGTGTTTCCCTTCAGAAAGGGAGTTAAATCCCAGGTTCTGTGACTTCCTACAAGCAAGACATGTTTTCAGGTAAACTAAGTCACCTTTCAGCTCTAAGGAAGCTACGTCGTTCACGAAGCTCACAAGTTTCTGGCTCTTAACTGGAAAGCATTGCATGTTAGAGGAACTGTGGTTTGTATAAGTTTCAGAAGAAGAGTTGACCAAGGTATGGTCCGTATGTGTAGGAAACACCGTTATTTTGTTCTGACCACAGTCATGTTTCGTGCTGTATTAGAGACTCTAGAAAGCAAGATCGTGCTTCTTCCTATATGCAGAGTGTGTTTCATCGTGAGAACTGTGCTGTGTGTTTCCCTTCAGAAATGGAGATAAATTCCAGGCTCTGTATCTTCTTACAAGCAAGACATCATTTCAGGTAAACGCAGTCACTTTTCAGCTCAAGTGAATATAAATCGTTTAAGAAGCTCACACGATTCTTGCTCTTAACTGAAAATTATTGGATGTTAGATGACTTGTGGTTTGTATCAGTTTCAGAAGCTGAGTTGAACTAGCAATGGTCAGTATGTGTAGGAAACACCGTTCTTTTTTTCAGAGCACACTCACGTTTCCTGCTCTATTAGAGTCTCGAGAAAGCAAGAGCGTGCTTCTTCCTATACGCAGAGTGTGTTTCATCATGAGAACAGTGCTGTGTGTTTCCCTTCAGAAATGGAGTTAAATCACAGGCTCTGTATCTTCCTACAAGCAAGAAGTCTTTTCAGGTAAACTCAGACACCTTTCAGCTCAAAGAAAACTACATCGTTAAAGTCGCTCACACGTTTCTCGCTCTTAACTGTAAAGCATTGGATGTTAGAGGACCTGTGGTTTGTATCAGTTTCAGAAGCAGAGTTGAACTAGCAATGGTCCTTATGTGTAGGAAACACCGTTCTTTTGTTCTGAGTACCCCCAATTTTCTGGCTCTATTAGAGTCTCTGGAAAGCAAGAGCATGCTTCTTGCTCTAAAGCAGAGTGTGTTTCATGGATGAGAACTGTGCTGTGTGTTTCCCTTCAGAAATGGAGTTGAATCTGAGGCTCTGTGTCTTCCTACATGCAAGACATCTTTTTAGGTAAACTCAGTCACTTTTCATCTCAAAGGAAGCTACACTGTTCACGAAGCTCACAAGTTTTTCGCTCTTATCTTGAAAGCATTGCATGTTAGTGGAACTGTGCTTTGTATCAGTTTCAGAAGATGAGTTGACATAGATATGATCCGTATGTGTAGGAAAAACTGTTATTTTGTTCTGACCACAGTCACGTTTCCTGCTGTATTAGAGACTCTTAGAAAGCAAGAGCATGCTTCTTGCTCTAAAGCTGAGTGTGTTTCATGGATGAGAACTGTGCTGTGTGTTTCCCTTCAGAAATGGAGTTAAATCTGAGGCTCTGTGTCTTCCTACAAGCAAGACATCTTTTCAGGTAAACTCAGTCACTTTTCATCTCAAAGGAAGCTACATCGTTCACGAAGCTCACATGTTTCTCGCTCTTAAATTGAAAGCATTGGATGTTAATGGAACTGTGCTTTGTATCAGTTTCAGAAGTAGAGTTATCCTAGATATGGTCCATATGTGTAGGAAACACCTTTATTTTGTTCTGACCACAGTCACGTTTCCTGCTGTATTAGAGATTCTTAGAAAGCAAGAGTGTGCTTCTTGCTCTAAAGCGGAGTGTGTTTCATGGATGAGAACTGTGCTGTGTGTTTCCCTTCAGAAATGGAGTTAAATTCCAGGCTCTGTGTCTTCCTACAAGCAAGACATCGTTTCAGGTAAATGCATACACTATTCAGCTCAAATGAATATAAATTGGTTATGAAGCTAAAACGTTTCTTGCTCTTACTGAAAAGCATTGGATGTTAGATGACTTGTGGTTTTTATCAATTTCAGAACCAGAGTTGAACTAGCCATGGTCTGTATGTGTAGGACACACCGTTCTTATGTTCTGAGCACTCTTGTTTCCTGCTCTATTAGAGACTCTAGAAAGCAAGAGCGTGCTTCTTCCTTTACGCAGAGTGTGTTTCCTCGTGAGAACTGTGCTGCATGTTTCCCTTCAGAAATGGAGTTAAATCACAGGCTCTGTAACTTCCTACAAGCAAGACTTCATTTCACCTAAACTCAGTCACCTTGCACTCAAACAAAGCTATATCGTTCACATAGCTCACACGTTTCTTGCTCTTAACTGTAAAGCATTGGATGTTAGAGGACCTGTGGTTTGTATCAGTTTCAGAAGCAGAGTTGAACTAGCAATAGTCCATATGTGTAGAAAACACCGTTCTTTTGTTCTGCATACCCTCAAGTTTCTGGCTCTATTAGAGACTCTGGAAAGCAAGAGCATGCTTCTTGCTCTAAAGCAGTGTGTGTTTCATGGATGAGTACTGGGCTGTGTGTTTCCCTTCAGAAATGGAGTTAACCTCCAGGCTCTGTGTCTTCCTACAAGCAAGACATCATTTCAGGTAAACGCAGTCAGTTTTCAGCTCAAATGAATATAAATCATTACGAAGGTTACACGTTTCTTGCTCTTAACTGAAAAGCATTGGATGTTAGATGACTTGTGGTTTGTATCGGTTTCAGAAGCAGAGTTGAACTAGCAATGGTCCATATACGTAGGAAACACCGTTATTTTGTTCAGAGCACCCTCATGTTTCTGGCTCTATTAGAGACTCGAGAAAGCAAGAGCATGCTTCGTGCTCTAAAGCAGATGTGTTTCAGGGATGAGAACTGTGCTGTGTGTTTCCCTTCAGAAATGGAGTTAAATCCCAGGCTCTGTGTCTTCCTACAAGCAAGACATCTTTTTAGGTAAACTCAGTCACTTTTCATCTCAAAGGAAGCTACACTGTTCACGAAGCTCACACGTTTTTCACTCTTATCTTGAAAGCATTGCATGTTAGTGGAACTGTGCTTTGTATCAGTTTCAGAGGAAGAGTTGACATAGATATGATCCGTATGTGTAGGAAACACTGTTATTTTGTTCTGACCACAGTCACGTTTCCTGCTGTATTAGAGACTCTTAGAAAGCAAGAGCATGCTTCTTACTCTAAAACTGAGTGTGTTTCATGGATGAGAACTGTGCTGTGTGTTTCCCTTCAGAAATGGAGTTAAATCTGAGGCTCTGTGTCTTCCTACAAGCAAGACATCTTTTCAGGTAAACTCAGTCACTTTTCATCTCAAAGGAAGCTACATCGTTCACGAAGCTCACATGTTTCTCGCTCTTAAATTGAAAGCATTGGATGTTAATGGAACTGTGCTTTGTATCAGTTTCAGAAGTAGAGTTATCCTAGATATGGTCCGTATGTGTAGGAAACACCTTTATTTTGTTCTGACCACAGTCACGTTTCCTGCTGTATTAGAGATTCTTAGAAAGCAAGAGTGTGCTTCTTGCTCTAAAGCAGAGTGTTTTTCATGGATGAGAACTGTGCTGTGTGTTTACCTTCAGAAATGGAGTTAAATTCCAGGCTCTGTGTCTTCCTACAAGCAAGACATCGTTTCAGGTAAATGCAGTCACTATTCAGCTCAAATGAATATAAATTGGTTATGAAGCTCACACGTTTCTTGCTCTTACTGAAAAGCATTGGATGTTAGATGACTTGTGGTTTTTATCAATTTCAGAACCAGAGTTGAACTAGCCATGGTCTGTATGTGTAGGACACACCGTTCTTATGTTCTGAGCACTCTCACGTTTCCTGCTCTATTAGAGACTCTAGAAAGCAAGAGCGTGCTTCTTCCTTTACGCAGAGTGTGTTTCCTCGTGAGAACTGTGCTGCATGTTTCCCTTCAGAAATGGAGTTAAATCACAGGCTCTGTAACTTCCTACAAGCAAGACTTCATTTCACCTAAACTCAGTCACCTTGCACTCAAACAAAGCTATATCGTTCACATAGCTCACACGTTTCTTGCTCTTAACTGTAAAGCATTGGATGTTAGAGGACCTGTGGTTTGTATCAGTTTCAGAAGCAGAGTTGAACTAGCAATAGTCCATATGTGTAGAAAACACCGTTCTTTTGTTCTGCGTACCCTCAAGTTTCTGGCTCTTAGAGACTCTGGAAAGCAAGAGCATGCTTCTTGCTCTAAAGCAGAGTGTGTTTCATGGATGAGTACTGGGCTGTGTGTTTCCCTTCAGAAATGGAGTTAAACTCCAGGCTCTGTGTCTTCCTACAAGCAAGACATCATTTCAGGTAAACGCAGTCAGTTTTCAGCTCAAATGAATATAAATCGTTACGAAGGTTACACGTTTCTTGCTCTTAACTGAAAAGCATTGGATGTTAGATGACTTGTGGTTTATATCAGTTTCAGAAGCAGAGTTGAACTAGCAATGGTCCGTATACGTAGGAAACACCGTTATTTTGTTCAGAGCACCCTCATGTTTCTGGCTCTATTAGAGACTCTAGAAAGCAAGAGCATGCTTCGTGCTCTAAAGCAGAGTATGTTTCATGAATGAGAACTGTGCTGTGTGTTTCCCTTCAGAAATGGAGTTAAATCCCAGGCTCTGTGTCTTCCTACAAGCAAGACATCTTTTTAGGTAAACTCAGTCACTTTTCATCTCAAAGGAAGCTACACTGTTCACGAAGCTCACACGTTTTTCGCTCTTATCTTGAAAGCATTGCATGTTAGTGGAACTGTGCTTTGTATCAGTTTCAGAAGAAGAGTTGACATAGATATGATCCGTATGTGTAGGAAACACTGTTATTTTGTTCTGACCACAGTCACGTTTCCTGCTGTATTAGAGACTCTTAGAAAGCAAGAGCATGCTTCTTGCTCTAAAGCTGAGTGTGTTTCATGGATGAGAACTGTGCTGTGTGTTTCCCTTCAGAAATGAGGTTAAATTCCAGACTCTGTTTCTTCCTACAAGCAAGACATCATTTCAGGTAAAAGCAGTCACTTTTCAGCTCAAACGAATATAAATCGTTTACGAAGATCACACGTTTCTCGCTCTTAAATGAAAAGCATTGGATGTTAGTTGACTTGTGGTTTGTATCAATTTCAGAAGCAGAGTTGAACTAGCAATGGTCTGTATGTGTAGGAAACACCGTTCTTTAGTTCTCAGTACCCTCACGTTTCTGGCTCTATTAGAGATTCTAGAAAGCAAGAGCAAGCTTCGTACTCTAAACCAGAGTGTGTTTCATGGATGAGAACTGTGCTCTGTGTTTCCCATCAGAAATGGAGTTAAAACCCTGGCTCTGTGTCTTCCTATAATCAAGACATCTTTTAAGGTAAACTCAGTCACTTTTCAGCTCAATGGAAGCTACATCGTTCACAAAGCTCACCTGTTTCTCGCTCTTAACTATAAAGCATTGTATGTTAGAGGAACTGTGGTTTGTATCAGTTTCAGATTAAGAGTTGACATAGATATGATCCGTATGTATAGGAAACACCGTTATTTTGTTCTGACCACAGTCACGTTTCCTGCTGTATTAGAGACTCTTAGAAAGCAAGAGCGTGCTTCTTGCTCTGAAGCAGAGTGTGTTTCATGGATGAGAACTGTGCTGTGTGTTTCCCTTCAGAAATGGAGTTAATCCCAGGCTCTGTGTCTTCCTACATGCAAGACTTCATTTCACGTAAACTCAGTCACCTTGCACTCAAACAAAGCTATATCGTTCACATAGCTCACACGTCTCTTGCTCTTATCTGTAAAGCATTGGATTTTAGAGGACCTGTGGTTTGTATCAGTTTCAGAAGCAGAGTTGAACTAGCAATGGTCCGTATGTGTAGGAAAGCCCGTTCTTTTGTTCTGAGCACACTCACGTTTCCTGCTCTATTAGAGACTCTAGAAAGCAAGAGCGTGCTTCTTCTAATACGCAAAGTGTGTTTCCCCGTGAGAACTGTGCTGTGTGTTTCCCTTCAGAAATGGAGTTAAATCTCAGGCTCTGTATCTTCCTACAAGCAAGAATTCGTTTCACGTAAACTCCATCACCTTTCAGCTCAAACAAAGCTACTTCGTTCACGTAGCTCACACGTTTCTTGCTCTTAACTGAAAAGCATTGGATATTAGAGGACCTGTGGTTTGTATCAGTTTCAGAAGCAGAGTTGAACTAGCAATGGTCCGTAAGTGTAGGAAACACCGTTCTTTTTTCTGAGTACCCTCAAGTTTCTGGCTCTATTAGAGACTCTAGAAAGCAAGAGCGTGCTTCTTGCTCTAAAGCAGAGTGTGTTTCATGGATGAGAACTGTGCTGTGTGTTTCCCTTCAGAAAGGGAGTTAAATCCCAGGTTCTGTGACTTCCTACAAGCAAGGCATGTTTTCTGGTAAATTAAGTCACTTTTCAGCTCTAAGGAAGCTACGTCGTTCACGAAGCTCACAAGTTTCTGGCTCTTAACTGGAAAGCATTGCATGTTAGAGGAACTGTGGTTTGTATCAGTTTCAGAAGAAGAGTTGACCTAGGTATGGTCCGTATGTGTAGGAAACACCGTTATTTTGTTCTGACCACAGTCATGTTTCGTGCTGTATTAGAGCATCTAGAAAGCAAGAGCGTGCTTCTTCCTGTACACAGAGTGTGTTTCATCGTGCGAACTGTGCTGTGTGTTTTCCTTCAGAAATGGAGTTAAATTCCAGGCTCTGTATATTCTTACAAGCAAGACATCATTTCAGGTAAACGCAGTCACTTTTCAGCTCAAGTGAATATAAATCGTTTAAGAAGCTCACACGATTCTTGCTCTTAACTGAAAATTATTGGATGTTAGATGACTTGTGGTTTGTATCAGTTTCAGAAGCTGAGTTGAACTAGCAATGGTCAGTATGTGTAGGAAACACCGTTCTTTTTTTCAGAGCACACAAACGTTTCCTGATCTATTAGAGTCTCGAGAAAGCAAGAGCGAGATTCTTCCTATACGCAGAGTGTGTTTCATCATGAGAACAGTGCTGTGTGTTTCCCTTCAGAAATGGAGTTAAATCACAGGCTCTGTATCTTCCAACAAGCAAGAAGTCTTTTCACGTAAACTCAGTCACCTTTCAGCTCAAAGAAAACTACATCGTTAAGTTCGCTCACACGTTTCTCGCTCTTAACTGTAAAGCATTGGATGTTAGAGGACCTGTGGTTTGTATCAGTTTCAGAAGCAGAGTTGAACTAGCAATGGTCCTTATGTGTAGGAAACACCGTTCTTTTGCTCTGAGTACCCTCAATTTTCTGGCTCTATTAGAGTCTCTGGAAAGCAAGAGCATGCTTCTTGCTCTAAAGCAGAGTGTGTTTCATGGATGAGAACTGTGCTGTGTGTTTCCCTTCAGAAATGGAGTTAAATCTGAGGCTCTGTGTCTTCCTACAAGCAAGACATCTTTTCAGGTAAACTCAGTCACTTTTCATCTCAAAGGAAGCTACACTGTTCACGAAGCTCCCAAGTTTTTCGCTCTTATCTTGAAAGCATTGCATGTTAGTGGAACTGTGCTTTGTATCAGTTTCAGAAGATGAGTTGACATAGATATGATCCGTATGTGTAGGAAACACTGTTATTTTGTTCTGACCACAGTCACGTTTCCTGCTGTATTAGAGACTCTTAGAAAGCAAGAGCATGCTTCTTGCTCTAAAGCTGAATGTGTTTCATGGATGAGAACTGTGCTGTGTGTTTCCCTTCAGAAATGAGGTTAAATTCCAGACTCTGTTTCTTCCTACAAGAAGACATCATTTCAGGTAAAAGCAGTCACTTTTCAGCTCAAACGAATATAAATCGTTTACAAAGATCACACGTTTCTCGCTCTTAACTGAAAAGCATTGGATGTTAGATGACTTGTGGTTTGTATCAATTTCAGAAGCAGAGTTGAACTAGCAAAGGTCTGTATGTGTAGGAAACACCGTTCTTTAGTTCTCAGTACCCTCATGTTTCTGGCTCTATTAGAGATTCTAGAAAGCAAGAGCAAGCTTCGTACTCTAAAGCAGAGTGTGTTTCATGGATGAGAACTGTGCTGTGTGTTTCCCATCAGAAATGGAGTTAAAACCCAGGCTCTGTGTCTTCCTATAATCAAGACATCTTTTAAGGTAAACTCAGTCACTTTTCAGCTCAAAGGAAGCTACATCGTTCACAAAGCTCACCTGTTTCTCGCTCTTAACTGTAAAGCATTTTATGTTAGAGGAACTGTGGTTTGTATCAGTTTCAGATTAAGAGTTGACATAGATATGATCCGTATGTGTAGGAAACACCGTTATTTTGTTCTGACCACAGTCACGTTTCCTGCTGTATTAGAGAATCTTAGAAAGCAAGAGCGTGCTTCTTGCTCTAAAGCAGACTGTGTTTCATGGATGAGAACTGTGCTGTGTGTTTCCCTTCAGAAATGGAGTTAATCCCAGGCTCTGTGTCTTCCTACATGCAAGACTTCATTTCACGTAAACTCAGTCACCTTGCACTCAAACAAAGCTATATCGTTCACATAGCTCACACGTCTCTTGCTCTTACCTGTAAAGCATTGGATGTTAGAGGACCTGTGGTTTGTATCAGTTTCAGAAGCAGAGTTGAACTAGCAATGGTCCGTATGTGTAGGAAAGCACGTTCTTTCGTTCTGAGCACACTCACGTTTCCTGCTCTATTAGAGACTCTAGAAAGCAAGAGCGTGCTTCTTCCAATACGCAAAGTGTGTTTCCCCGTGAGAACTGTGCTGTGTGTTTCCCTTCAGAAATGGAGTTAAATTCCAGGCCCCGTGTCTTCCTACAAGCAAGACATCATTTCAGGTAAACGCAGTCACTTTTCAGCTCAAATGAATATAAATCGTTTACGAAGCTCACACGTTTCTCGCTCTTAACTGAAAAGTATTGGATGTTAGATGACTTGTGGTTTGTATCAGTTAAAGAAGCAGAGTTGAACTAGCAAAGGTCCGTAAGTGTAGGAAACACCGTTCTTTTTTTCTGAGTACCCTCAAGTTTCTGGCTCTATTAGAGACTCTAGAAGCAAGAGCATGATTCTTGCTCTAAAGCAGAGTGTGTTTCATGGATGAGAACTGTGCTGTGTGTTTCCCTTCAGAAAGGGAGTTAAATCCCAGGTTCTGTGACTTCCTACAAGCAAGACATGTTTTCAGGTAAACTAAGTCACTTTTCAGCTCTAAGGAAGCTACGTCGTTCACGAAGCTCACAAGTTTCTGGCTCTTAACTGGAAAGCATTGCATGTTAGAGGAACTTTGGTTTGTATAAGTTTCAGAAGAAGAGTTGACCAAGGTATGGTCCGTATGTGTAGGAAACACCGTTATTTTGTTCTGACCACAGTCATGTTTCGTGCTATATTAGAGACTCTAGAAAGCAAGTGCGTGCTTCTTCCTATACGCAGAGTGTGTTTCATCGTGAGAACTGTGCTGTGTGTTTCCCTTCAGAAATGGAGTTAAATTCCAGGCTCTGTATCTTCTTACAAGCAAGACATCATTTCAGGTAAACGCAGTCACTTTTCAGCTCAAGTGAATATAAAGCTCACACGATTCTTGCTCTTAACTGAAAATTATTGGATGTTAGATGACTTGTGGTTTGTATCAGTTTCAGAAGCTGAGTTGAACTAGCAATGGTCAGTATGTGTAGGAAACACCGTTCTTTTTTTCAGAGCACACTCACGTTTCCTGCTCTATTAGAGTCTCTAGAAAGCAAGAGCGTGATTCTTCCTATACGCAGAGTGTGTTTCATCATGAGAACAGTGCTGTGTGTTTCCCTTCAGAAATGGAGTTAAATCACAGGCTCTGTATCTTCCTACAAGCAAGAAGTCTTTTCACGTAAACTCAGTCACCTTTCAGCTCAAAGAAAACTACATCGTTAAAGTCGCTCACACGTTTCTCGCTCTTAACTGTAAAGCATTGGATGTTAGAGGACCTGTGGTTTGTATCAGTTTCAGAAGCAGAGTTGAACTAGCAATGGTCCTTATGTGTAGGAAACACCGTTCTTTTGTTCTGAGTACCCTCAATTTTCTGGCTCTATTAGAGTCTCTGGAAAGCAAGAGCATGCTTCTTGCTCTAAAGCAGAGTGTGTTTCATGGATGAGAACTGTGCTGTGTGTTTCCCTTTAGAAATGGAGTTAAATCTGAGGCTCTGTGTCTTCCTACAAGCAAGACTTTTTTTCAGGTAAACTCAGTCACTTTTCATCTCAAAGGAAGCTACACTGTTCACGAAGCTCACAAGTTTTTCGCTCTTATCTTGAAAGCATTGCATGTTAGTGGAACTGTGCTTTGTATCAGTTTCAGAAGATGAGTTGACATAGATATGATCCGTATGTTTAAGAAACACTGTTATTTTGTTCTGACCACAGTCACGTTTCCTACTGTATTAGAGACTCTTAGAAAGCAAGAGCATGCTTCTTGCTCTAAAGCTGAGTGTGTTTCATGGATGAGAACTGTGCTGTGTGTTTCCCTTCAGAAATGAGGTTAAATTCCAGACTCTGTTTCTTCCTACAAGCAAGACATCATTTCAGGTAAAATCAGTCACTTTTCAGCTCAAACGAATATAAATCGTTTACGAAGATCACACGTTTCTCGCTCTTAACTGAAAAGCATTGGATGTTAGATGACTTGTGGTTTGTATCAATTTCAGAAGCAGAGTTGAACTAGCAATGGTCTGTATGTGTAGGAAACACCGTTCTTTAGTTCTCAGTACCCTCAAGTTTCTGGCTCTATTAGAGATTCTAGAAAGGAAGAGCAAGCTTCGTACTCTAAAGCAGAGTGTGTTTCATGGATGAGAACTGTGCTGTGTGTTTCCCTTCAGAAATGGAGTTAAATTGCAGGCTCTGTGTCTTCCTACAATCAAGAGTTCGTTTCACGTAAACTCAGTCACTTTTCTGCTCAAACAAAGTTACATCGTTCACGTAGCTCACACGTTTCTTACTCTTAACTGTAAAGCATTGGATGTTAGAGGACCTGTGGTTTTTTATCAGTTTCAGAAGCAGAGTTGAACTGGCAATGGTTTGTATGTGTAGGAAAAACCGTTCATTTGTTCTGAGTACCCTCAAGTTTCTGGCTCTATTAGAGACTCTGGAAAGCAAGAGCATGCTTCTTGCTCTACAGCAGAGTGTGTTTCATGGATGAGTGCTGTGTTGTGTGTTTCCCTTCAGAAATGGAGTAAAATTCCAGGCTCTGTGTCTTCCTACAAGCAAGACATCTTTTCAGGTAAACTCATTCACTTTTCAGCTCAAAGGAAGCTACTTGGTTCACGAAGCTCACACGTTTCTCGCTCTTTAGTTGAAAGCATTGGATGTTAATGGAACTGTGCTTTGTATCAGTTTCAGAAGAAGAGTTGACCTAGATATTGTCCGTATGTGTAGGAAACACCGTTCTTTTGTTCTCAGTACCCTCAAGTTTCTGGCTCTATTAGAGACTCTAGAAAGCAAGAGCAAGCTTTGTACTCTAAACCAGAGTGTGTTTCATGGATGAGAACTGTGATTTGTGTTTCCCATCAGAAATGGAGTTAAAACCCAGGCTCTGTGTCTTCCTACAAGCAAGACTCGTTTCAGGTAAACACAGTCTCTTCTCAGCTAAGATGAATATAAATCGTTCTCGAAGCTCATACGTTACTTTCTCTTAATTGGAAAGCATTGCATGTTAGAAGAACTGTGGTTTGTATCAGTTTCAGAAGAAGAGTTGACCTAGATTCGGTCCGTATGTGTAGGAAACACTGTTAATTTGTTCTGACCACAGTCACGTTTCCTGCTGTATTAGAGATACTTAGAAAGCAAGAGCGTGCTTCTTCCTCTAAAGCAGAGTGTGTTTCATGGATGAGAACTGTGCTGAGTGTTTCCCTTCAGAAATGGAGTTATATTCCAGGCTCTGTTTCTTCCTACAAGCAAGACATCATTTCAGGTAAACGCAGTCACTTTTCACCTCAAATGAACATAAATCGTTTACGAAGCTCACACGTTTCTTGCTCTTAACTGTAAAGTATTGGATGTAAGAGTACCTGTGCTTTGTTATCAGTTTCAGAAGCAGAGTTGAACTAGCAATGGTCACTATGTGTAAGAAATACTGTTCTTTTGTTCTGAGCACAGTCACGTTTCTTGCTCTATTAGAGAACCTAGAATGCAAGAGCGTCCTTCTCGCTCTAAAGCAGACTGTGTTTCATCGACTCTAGAAAACAAGAGCGTGCTTCTTCCTATACGCAGAGTGTGTTTCCTCCTGAGAACTGTGCTGTGTGTTTACCTTCAGAAATGGAGTTAAATCACAGGATCTGTATCTTCCTACAAGCAAGACTTCATTTCACGTAAACTCAATCACCTTACACTCAAGCAAAGCTTTATCGTTCACATAGCTCACACGTTTCTTGCTCTTAACTGTAAAGAATTGCATGTTAGAGGACCTGTGGTTTGTATCAGTTTCAGAAGCAGAGTTGAACTAGCAATGGTCCATGTGTGTAGGAATCCCCGTTCTTTTGTTCTGAGCACACTCAAGTTTCCTGCTCTATTAGAGACTCTGGTAAGCAAGAGCGTGCTTCTTCCTATACGCAGAGTGTGTTTCCTCGTGAGAACTGTGCTGTGTGTTACCCTTCATAAATGGAGTTAAATCACAGGCTCAGTATCTTCCTACAAGCAAGACTTCGTTTCACGTAAACTCAGTTACCTTTCAGCTCAAACAAAGCTACATCGTTCACGTATCTCACACGTTTCTTGCTCTTAATTTTAAAGCATTGGATGTTAGAGGACCTGTGGTTTGTATCAGTTTCAGTAGCAGAGTTGAACTAGCAATGGTCCGTATGTGTAGGAAACCCCGTTCTTTTGTTCTGAGTACCCTCAATTTCTGGCTCTATTAGAGACTCTAGAAAGCAAGAGCGTGGTTCTTCCTATACGCAGAGTGTGTTTCATGGATGAGAACTGTGCTGTGTGTTTCCCCTCAGAAATGGAGTTAAATCCCAGGCTCTGTATCTTCCTAAAAGCAAGACATCTTTTCAGGTAAACTCAGTCACTTTTCAGCTCAAAGAAAGCTACATCGTTCTCGAAGCTCACATGTTTCTTGCTCTTAACTCGAGAGCATTGCATGTTAGAGAAAGTGTGGTTTTTATCAGTTTCAGAAGAAGAGTTGACCTAGATATGGTCCATAGTGAAGGAAACTCTGTTATTTTGTTCTGACCACAGTCATGTTTCCTGCTGTATTAGAGAATCTTAGAAAGCAGGAGCGTGCTTCTTGCTCTAAAGCAGAGTGTGTTTCATGGACGAGAACTGTGCTGTGTGTTTCCCTTCAGAAATGGAGTTAAATCCCAGGCTCTGTGTCTTCCTACAAGCAAGACATCTTTTCAGGTAACCTCAGTCACTTTTCATCTCAAAGGAAGCTGCGTCATTCACGAAGCTCACATGTTTCTCGCTCTTAAATTGAAAGCATTGGATGTTAATGGAACTGTGCTTAGTATCAGTTTCAGAAGAAGAGTTATCCTAGATATGGTCCGTATGTGTAGGAAACACCTTTATTTTGTTCTGACCACAGTCACGTTTCCTGCTGTATTAGAGATTCTTAGAAAGCAAGAGCGTGCTTCTTGCACTGAAGCAGACTGTGTTTCATGGATGAGAATTGTGCTGTGTGTTTCGCTTCAGAAATGGAGTTAAATCCCAGGCTCTGTGTCTTCCTACAAGCAAGACTTCTTTTCAGGTAATCTCAGTCACTTTTCAGCTCAAAGGAAGCTACATGGTTCATGAAGCTCACACGTTTCTCGCTCTTAACTTGAAAGCATTGCATGTTAATGGCACTGTGCTTTGTATCAGTTTCAGAAGAAGAGTTGACCTAGATATGGTCCGTATGTGTAGGAAACACCGTCCTTTTGTTCTCAGTACCCTCAAGTTTCTGTCGCTATTAGAGACTCTAGAAAGCAAGAGCATGCTTCGTGCTCTAAAGCAGAGTGTGTTTCATGGATGAGAACTGTGCTGTGTGTTTACCATCAGAAATGGAGTTAAATCACAACCTCTGTATCTTCCTACAAGCAAGACTTCGTTTCACGTAAACTCAGTCACGTTTCAGCTCAAACAAAGCTACATCGTTCACGTAGCTCACATGTTTCTTGCTCTTAACTGTAAAGCATTGGATGTTAGGGGACCTGTGGTTTGTATCAGTTTCTGAAGCAGAGTTGAACGAGCAATGGTCCGTATGTGTAGGAAACACCGTTCTTTTGTTCTGAGTACCCTCAAGTTTCTGTCTATTATAGACTCTGGAAAGCAAGAGCCTGCTTTTTGCTCTAAAGCAGAGTGTGTTTCATGGATGAATACTGTGCTGTGTATGTCCCTTCAGAAATGGAGTTAAATTCCAGGCTCTGAGTCTTCCTACAAGCAAGACATCATTTCAGGTAAACGCAGTCACTTTTCACTCAAATGAATATAAAGCATTTACGAAGCTCACACGTTTCTTGCTCTTAACTGTAAAGCATTGTATGTTAGAGGAACTGTGGTTTGTATCAGTTTCAGAAGAAGAGTTGACATAGATATGGTCTGTATGTGTAGGAAACACCGTTATTTTGTTCTGACCACAGTCACGTTTCCTGCTGTATTAGAGATTCTTAGAAAGAAAGAGCGTGCTTCTTGCTCTGAAACAGACTGTGTTTCATGGATGAGAACTGTGCTGTGTGTTTCGCTTCAGAAATGGAGTTAAATCCCAGGCTCTGTGTCTTCCTACAAGCAAGACTTCTTTTCAGGTAATCTCAGTCACTTTTAAGCTCAAAGGAAGCTACATGGTTCATGAAGCTCACACGTTTCTCGCTCTTAACTTGAAAGCATTGCATGTGAATGGGACTGTGCTTTGTATCAGTTTCAGAAGAAGAGTTGACCTAGATATGGTCCGTATGTGTAGGAAACACCGTTCTTTTGTTCTCAGTACCCTCAAGTTTCTGTCGCTATTAGAGACTCTAGAAAGCAAGAGCATGCTTCGTGCTCTAAAACAGAGTGTGTTTCATGGATGAGAACTGTGCTGTGTGTTTCCCTTCAGAAATGGAGTTAAATTCCAGGCTCTGAGTCTTCCTACAAGCAAGACGTCATTTCAGGTAAACGCAGTCACTTTTCACCTCAAATGAATATAAATCGTTTACGAAGCTCACACGTTTCTTGCTCTTAACTGTAAAGCATTGGATGTAAGAGTACCTGTGATTTGTATCAGTTTCAGAAGCAGAGTTGAACTAGCAATGGTCCGTATGTGTAGGAAACACTGTTCTTTTGTTCTGAGCACACTCACGTTTCCTGCTCTTTTAGAGAACCTAGAAAGCAAGAGCGTCCTTCTTGCTGTAAAGCAGACTGTGTTTCATCGACTCTAGAAAACAAGAGCGTGCTTCTTCCTATATGCAGAGTGTGTTTCTTCCTGAGAACTGTGCTGTGTGTTTACCTTCCGAAATGGAGTTAAATCACAGGATCTGTATCTTCCTACAAGCAAGACTTCATTTCACGTAAACTCAATCACCTTGCACTCAAACAAAGCTATATCGTTCACATAGCTCACACGTTTCTTGCTCTTAATTGTAAAGCATTGGATGTTAGAGGACCTGTGGTTTGTATCAGTTTCAGAAGCAGAGTTGAACTAGCAATGGTCCATATGTGTAGGAAACCCCGTTCTTTTGTTCTGAGTACCCTCAAGTTTCTGGCTCTATTAGAGACTCTAGAAAGCAAGAGCGTGGTTCTTCCTATACGCAGAGTGTGTTTCATGGATGAGAACTGTGCTGTGTGTTTCCCCTCAGAAATGGAGTTAAATCCCAGGCTCTGTATCTTCCTACAAGCAAGACATGTTTTCAGGTAAACTAAGTCACTTCTCAGCTCTAAGGAAGCTACGTCGTTCACGAAGCTCACAAGTTTCTCGCTCTTAACTGGAAAGCATTGCATGTTAGAGGAACTGTGGTTTGTATCTGTTTCAGAAGAAGAGTTGACCTAGATATGGTCCGTATGTGTAGGAAACCCCGTTCTTTTGTTCTGAGCACACTCAAGTTTCCTGCTCTATTAGAGACTCTAGGAAGCAAGTGCGTGCTTCTTCCTATACGCAGAGTGTATTTCCTCGTGAGAACTCTGCTGTGTGTTTCCCTTCATAAATGGAGTTAAATCACAGGCTCTGTATCTTCCTACAAGCAAGACTTCGTTTCACGTAAACTCAGTAACCTCTCAGCTCAAACAAAGCTACATTGTTCACGTATCTCACACGTTTCTTGCTCTTAACTGTAAAGCATAGGATGTTAGAGGACCTGTGGTTTGTATCAGTTTCAGAAGCAGAGTTGAACTAGCAATGGTCCGTATGTGTAGGAAACCCTGTTCTTTTGTTCTGAGTACCCTCAAGTTTCTGGCTCTATTAGAGTCCCTGGAAAGCAAGAGCATGCTTCTTGCTCTAAAGCAGAGTGTGTTTCATGGATCAGAACTGTGCTGTGTGTTTCCCTTCAGAAATGGAGTTAAAGCCCAGGTTCGGGATCTTCCTAAAAGCAAGACATCTTTTCAGGTAAACTCAGTCACTTTTCAGCTCAAATGAAGCTACATCGTTCACTAAGCTCACACGTTTCTCTCTCTTAACTGTAAAGCATTGTATGTTAGAGGAACTGTGGTTTGTATCAGTTTTAGAAGAAGAGTTGACATAGATATGGTCTGTATATGTAGGAAACACCGTTATTTTGTTCGGACCACAGTCACATTTCCTGCTGTTTTAGAGATTCTTAGAAAGGAAGAGCGTGCTTCTTGCTCTGAAGCAGACTGTGTTTCATGGATGAGAACTGTACTGTGTGTTTCCCTTCAGTTATGGAGTTAAATCCCAGGATCTGTGTCTTCCTACAAGCAAGACATCTTTTCAGGTAAACTCAGTCACTTTTCATCTCAAAGGAAGCTACATTGTTCACGAAGCTCACACGTTTCTCGCTCTTAACTTGAAAGCATTGGATGTTAATGGAACTGTGCTTTGTATCAGTTTCAGAAGAAGAGTTATCCTAGATATGGTCCGTATGTGTAGGAAACACCGTTCTTTTGTTCTCAGGACCCTCAAGTTTCTGTCGCTATTAGAGACTCTAGAAAGCAAGAGCATGCTTCGTGCTCTAAAGCAGAGTGTGTTTCATGGATGAGAACTGTGCTGTGTGTTTCCCTTCAGAAATTGAGTTATATTCCAGGCTCTGTTTCTTCCTACAAGCAAGACATCATTTCAGGTAAACGCAGTCACTTTTCACCTCAAATGAATATAAATCGTTTACGAAGCTCACACGTTTCTTGCTCCTAACTGAAAAGCATTGGATGTTAGATGACTTGTGGTTTGTATCAGTTTCAGAAGCAGAGTTGAACTGGCAATGGTCCGTATATGTGGGAAACACCATTATTTTGTTCAGAGCACCCTCATGTTTTGGCTCTTTTAGAGACTCTAGAAAGCAAGATCATGCTTCGTGCTCTAAAGCAGAGTGTGTTTCATGGATCAGAACTGTGCTGTGTGTTTCCCTTCAGAAATGGAGTTATATCCCAGGCTCGGTATCTTCCTAAAAGCAAGACATCTTTTCAGGTAAACTCAGTCACTTTTCATCTCAAAGGAAGCTACATCGTTCACGAAGCTCACATGTTTCTCGCTCTTAAATTGAAAGCATTGGATGTTAATGGAACTGTGCTTTGTATCAGTTTCAGGAGAAGAGTTATCCTAGATATGGTCCGTATGTGTAGGAAACACCTTTATTTTGTTCTGACCACAGTCACGTTTCCTGCTGTATTAGAGATTCTTAGAAAGCAAGAGCGTGCTTCTTGCTCTGAAGCAGACTGTGTTTCATGGATGAGAATTGTGCTGTGTGTTCCGCTTCAGAAATGGAGTTAAATCCCAGGCTCTGTGTCTTCCTACAAGCAAGACTTCTTTTCAGGTAATCTCAGTCACTTTTCAGCTCAAAGGAAGCTACATGGTTCATGAAGCTCACACGTTTCTCGCTCTTAACTTGAAAGCATTGCATGTGAATGGGAGTGTGCTTTGTATCAGTTTCAGAAGAAGAGCTGACCTAGATATGGTCCGTATGTGTAGGAAACACCGTTCTTTTGTTCTCAGTACCCTCAAGTTTCTGTTGCTATTAGAGACTCTAGAAAGCAAGAGCATGCTTCTTGCTCTAAGGCAGAGTGCGTTTCATGGATGAGTACTGTGCTGTGTATTTCCCTTCAGAAATGGAGTTAAATTCCAGACTCTGTGTCTTCCTACAAGCAAGACATCATTTCATGTAAACTCTGTCATTTTCAGCTCAAATTAATATAAATCGTTTACGAAGATCACACATTTCTTGCTCTTAACTGAAAAGTATTGGATGTTAGATGACTTGTGTTTTGTATCAGTTTCAGAAGCAGAGTTGAACTAGCAATGGTCCGTATTTGTAGGAAACACTGTTCTTTTGTTCTGAGCACACTCACGTTTCCTGCTCTATTAGAGAACCTAGAAAGCAAGAGCGTCCTTCTTGCTCTAAAGCAGACTGTGTTTCATCGACTCTAGAAAGCAAGAGCGTGCTTCTTCCTATACGCAGAGTGTGTTTCCTCCTGAGAACTGTGCTGTGTGTTTCCCTTCATAAATGGAGTTAAATCACAGGCTCTGTATCTTCCTACAAGCAAGACTTCGTTTCACGTAAACTCAGTAAACTTTCAGCTCAAACAAAGCTACATCGTTCACGTATCTCACACGTTTCTTGCTCTTAATTGTAAAGCATAGGATGTTAGAGGACCTGTGGTTTGTGTCAGTTTCAGAAGCAGAGTTGAACTAGCAATGGTCCGTATGTGTAGGAAACACCGTTCTTTTGTTCTGAGTACCCTCAAGTTTCTGGCTCTATTAGAGTCTCTGGAAAGCAAGAGCATGCTTCTTGCTGTAAAGCAGAGTGTGTTTCATGGATGAGAACTGTGCTGTGTGTTTCCGTTCAGAAATGGAGTTAAATCCGAGGCTCTGTATCTTCCTACAAGCAAGACATCTTTTCAGGTAAACTCAGTCACTTTTCAGCTCAAATGAATCTACATCGTTCACTAAGCTCACACGTTTCTCTCTCTTAACTGTAAAGCATTGTATGTTAGAGGAACAGTGGTTTGTATCAGTTTCAGAAGAAGAGTTGACATAGATATGGTCTGTATGTGTAGGAAACACCGTTATTTTGTACTGACCACAGTCATGTTTCCTGCTGTATTAGAGACACTTAGAAAGCAAGAGCGTGCTTCTTGGTCTAAAGCAGAGTGTGTTTCATGGATGAGAACTGTGCTGTGTGTTTCCCTTCAGAAATGGAGTTAAATCCCAGGCTCTGTTTCTTCCTACAAGCAAGACATCATTTCAGGTAAACACAGTCACTTTTCACCTCAAATGAAAATAAATCGTTTACGAAGCTCACACGTTACTTGCTCTTAACTGTAAAGCATTGGATGTAAGAGTACCTGTGCTTTGTATCAGTTTCAGAAGCAGAGTTCAACTAGCAATGGTCCGTATTTGTAGGAAACAGTGTTCTTTTGTTCTGAGCACACTCACGTTTCCTGCTCTATTAGAGAACCTAGAAAGCAAGAGCGTCCTTCTTGCTCTAAAGCAGACTGTGTTTCATCGACTCTAGAAAGCAAGAGCGTGCTTCTTCCTATACGCAGAGTGTGTTTCTTCCTGAGAACTGTGCTGTGTGTTTCCCTTCATAAATGGAGTTAAATCACAGGCTCTGTATCTTACTACAAGCAATACTTCGTTTCATGTAAACTCAGTAACCTTTCAGCTCAAACAAAGCTACATCGTTCACGTATCTCACACGTTTCTTGCTCTTAACTGTAAAGCATAGGATGTTAGAGGACCTGTGGTTTGTATCAGTTTCAGAAGCAGAGTTGAACTAGCAATGGTCCTCATGTGTAGGAAAAACCGTTCTTTTGTTCTGAGAACCCTCAAGTTTCTGGCCCTATTAGAGTCTCTGGAAAGCAAGAGCATGCTTCTTGCTCTAAAGCTGAGTGTGTTTCATGGATGAGAACTGTGCGGTGTGTTTCCCTTCAGAAATGGAGTTAAATCCGAGACTCTGTGTCTTCCTACAAGCAAGACATCTTTTCAGGTAAACTCAGTCACTTTTCATCTCAAAGGAAGCTACATCGTTCACGAAGGTCACATGTTTCTCGCTCTTAAATTGAAAGCATTGGATGTTAATGGAACTGTGCTTTGTATCAGTTTCAGGAGAAGAGTTATCCTAGATGTGGTCCGTATGTGTAGGAAACACCTTTATTTTGTTCTCACCACAGTCAGGTTTCCTGCTGTATTAGAGATTCTTAGAAAGCAAGAGCGTGCTTCTTGCTCTGAAGCAGACTGTGTTTCATGGATGAGAACTGTACTGTGTGTTTCCCTTCAGTTATGGAGTTAAATCCCAGGCTCTGTGTCTTCCTACAAGCAAGACATCTTTTCAGGTAAACTCAGTCACTTTTCATCTCAAAGGAAGCTACATTGTTCACGAAGCTCACACGTTTCTCGCTCTTAACTTGAAAGCATTGGATGTTAATGGAACTGTGCTTTGTATCAGTTTCAGAAGAAGAGTTATCCTAGATATGGTCCGTATGTGTAGGAAACACCGTTCTTTTGTTCTCAGGACCCTCAAGTTTCTGTCGCTATTAGAGACTCTAGAAAGCAAGAGCATGCTTCGTGCTCTAAAGCAGAGTGTGTTTCATGGATGAGAACTGTGCTGTGTGTTTCCCTTCAGAAATTGAGTTATATTCCAGGCTCTGTTTCTTCCTACAAGCAAGACATCATTTCAGGTAAACGCAGTCACTTTTCACCTCAAATGAATATAAATCGTTTACGAAGCTCACACGTTTCTTGCTCCTAACTGAAAAGCATTGGATGTTAGATGACTTGTGGTTTGTATCAGTTTCAGAAGCAGAGTTGAACTGGCAATGGTCCGTATATGTGGGAAACACCATTATTTTGTTCAGAGCACCCTCATGTTTTGGCTCTTTTAGAGACTCTAGAAAGCAAGATCATGCTTCGTGCTCTAAAGCAGAGTGTGTTTCATGGATCAGAACTGTGCTGTGTGTTTCCCTTCAGAAATGGAGTTATATCCCAGGCTCGGTATCTTCCTAAAAGCAAGACATCTTTTCAGGTAAACTCAGTCACTTTTCATCTCAAAGGAAGCTACATCGTTCACGAAGCTCACATGTTTCTCGCTCTTAAATTGAAAGCATTGGATGTTAATGGAACTGTGCTTTGTATCAGTTTCAGGAGAAGAGTTATCCTAGATATGGTCCGTATGTGTAGGAAACACCTTTATTTTGTTCTGACCACAGTCACGTTTCCTGCTGTATTAGAGATTCTTAGAAAGCAAGAGCGTGCTTCTTGCTCTGAAGCAGACTGTGTTTCATGGATGAGAATTGTGCTGTGTGTTCCGCTTCAGAAATGGAGTTAAATCCCAGGCTCTGTGTCTTCCTACAAGCAAGACTTCTTTTCAGGTAATCTCAGTCACTTTTCAGCTCAAAGGAAGCTACATGGTTCATGAAGCTCACACGTTTCTCGCTCTTAACTTGAAAGCATTGCATGTGAATGGGAGTGTGCTTTGTATCAGTTTCAGAAGAAGAGCTGACCTAGATATGGTCCGTATGTGTAGGAAACACCGTTCTTTTGTTCTCAGTACCCTCAAGTTTCTGTTGCTATTAGAGACTCTAGAAAGCAAGAGCATGCTTCTTGCTCTAAGGCAGAGTGCGTTTCATGGATGAGTACTGTGCTGTGTATTTCCCTTCAGAAATGGAGTTAAATTCCAGACTCTGTGTCTTCCTACAAGCAAGACATCATTTCATGTAAACTCTGTCATTTTCAGCTCAAATTAATATAAATCGTTTACGAAGATCACACATTTCTTGCTCTTAACTGAAAAGTATTGGATGTTAGATGACTTGTGTTTTGTATCAGTTTCAGAAGCAGAGTTGAACTAGCAATGGTCCGTATTTGTAGGAAACACTGTTCTTTTGTTCTGAGCACACTCACGTTTCCTGCTCTATTAGAGAACCTAGAAAGCAAGAGCGTCCTTCTTGCTCTAAAGCAGACTGTGTTTCATCGACTCTAGAAAGCAAGAGCGTGCTTCTTCCTATACGCAGAGTGTGTTTCCTCCTGAGAACTGTGCTGTGTGTTTCCCTTCATAAATGGAGTTAAATCACAGGCTCTGTATCTTCCTACAAGCAAGACTTCGTTTCACGTAAACTCAGTAAACTTTCAGCTCAAACAAAGCTACATCGTTCACGTATCTCACACGTTTCTTGCTCTTAATTGTAAAGCATAGGATGTTAGAGGACCTGTGGTTTGTGTCAGTTTCAGAAGCAGAGTTGAACTAGCAATGGTCCGTATGTGTAGGAAACACCGTTCTTTTGTTCTGAGTACCCTCAAGTTTCTGGCTCTATTAGAGTCTCTGGAAAGCAAGAGCATGCTTCTTGCTGTAAAGCAGAGTGTGTTTCATGGATGAGAACTGTGCTGTGTGTTTCCGTTCAGAAATGGAGTTAAATCCGAGGCTCTGTATCTTCCTACAAGCAAGACATCTTTTCAGGTAAACTCAGTCACTTTTCAGCTCAAATGAATCTACATCGTTCACTAAGCTCACACGTTTCTCTCTCTTAACTGTAAAGCATTGTATGTTAGAGGAACAGTGGTTTGTATCAGTTTCAGAAGAAGAGTTGACATAGATATGGTCTGTATGTGTAGGAAACACCGTTATTTTGTACTGACCACAGTCATGTTTCCTGCTGTATTAGAGACACTTAGAAAGCAAGAGCGTGCTTCTTGGTCTAAAGCAGAGTGTGTTTCATGGATGAGAACTGTGCTGTGTGTTTCCCTTCAGAAATGGAGTTAAATCCCAGGCTCTGTTTCTTCCTACAAGCAAGACATCATTTCAGGTAAACACAGTCACTTTTCACCTCAAATGAAAATAAATCGTTTACGAAGCTCACACGTTACTTGCTCTTAACTGTAAAGCATTGGATGTAAGAGTACCTGTGCTTTGTATCAGTTTCAGAAGCAGAGTTCAACTAGCAATGGTCCGTATTTGTAGGAAACAGTGTTCTTTTGTTCTGAGCACACTCACGTTTCCTGCTCTATTAGAGAACCTAGAAAGCAAGAGCGTCCTTCTTGCTCTAAAGCAGACTGTGTTTCATCGACTCTAGAAAGCAAGAGCGTGCTTCTTCCTATACGCAGAGTGTGTTTCTTCCTGAGAACTGTGCTGTGTGTTTCCCTTCATAAATGGAGTTAAATCACAGGCTCTGTATCTTACTACAAGCAATACTTCGTTTCATGTAAACTCAGTAACCTTTCAGCTCAAACAAAGCTACATCGTTCACGTATCTCACACGTTTCTTGCTCTTAACTGTAAAGCATAGGATGTTAGAGGACCTGTGGTTTGTATCAGTTTCAGAAGCAGAGTTGAACTAGCAATGGTCCTCATGTGTAGGAAAAACCGTTCTTTTGTTCTGAGAACCCTCAAGTTTCTGGCCCTATTAGAGTCTCTGGAAAGCAAGAGCATGCTTCTTGCTCTAAAGCTGAGTGTGTTTCATGGATGAGAACTGTGCGGTGTGTTTCCCTTCAGAAATGGAGTTAAATCCGAGACTCTGTGTCTTCCTACAAGCAAGACATCTTTTCAGGTAAACTCAGTCACTTTTCATCTCAAAGGAAGCTACATCGTTCACGAAGGTCACATGTTTCTCGCTCTTAAATTGAAAGCATTGGATGTTAATGGAACTGTGCTTTGTATCAGTTTCAGGAGAAGAGTTATCCTAGATGTGGTCCGTATGTGTAGGAAACACCTTTATTTTGTTCTCACCACAGTCAGGTTTCCTGCTGTATTAGAGATTCTTAGAAAGCAAGAGCGTGCTTCTTGCTCTGAAGCAGACTGTGTTTCATGGATGAGAATTGTGCTGTGTGTTTCGCTTCAGAAATGGAGTTAAATCCCAGGCTCTGTGTCTTCCTACAAGCAAGACTTCTTTTCAAGTAATCTCAGTCACTTTTCAGCTCAAAGGAAGCTACACGGTTCTTGAAGCTCACACGTTTCTCGCTCTTAACTTGAAAGCATTGCATGTGAATGGGACTGTGCTTTGTATCAGTTTCAGAAGAAGAGCTGACCTAGATATGGTCCGTATGTGTAGGAAACACCGTTCTTTTGTTCTCAGTACCCTCAAGTATCTGTCGCTATTAGAGACTCTAGAAAGCAAGAGCATGCTTCTTGCTCTAAAGCAGAGTGCGTTTCATGGATGAGTACTGTGCTGTGTATTTCCCTTCAGAAATGGAGTTAAATTCCAGACTCTGTGTCTTCCTACAAGCAAGACATCATTTCATGTAATCCCAGTCATTTTTCAGCTCAAATTAATATAAATCGTTTACGAAGATCACACATTTCTTGCTCTTAACTGAAAAGTATTGGATGTTAGATGACTTGTGTTTTGTATCAGTTACAGAAGCAGAGTTGAACTAGCAATGGTCCGTATTTGTAGGAAACACTGTTCTTTTGTTCTGAGCACTCTCACGTTTCCTGCTCTATTAGAGAACCTAGAAAGCAAGAGCGTCCTTCTTGCTCTAAAGCAGACTGTGTTTCATCGACTCTAGAAAGCAAGAGCGTGCTTCTTCCTATATGCAGAGTGTGTTTCCTCCTGAGAACTGTGCTGTTTGTTTCCCTTCATAAATGGAGTTAAATCACAGGCTCTGTATCTTCCTACAAGCAAGACTTCGTTTCACGTAAACTCAGTAACATTTCAGCTCAAATGAAGCTACATCGTTCACTAAGCTCACACGTTTCTCTCTCTTAACTGTAAAGCATTGAATGTTAGAGGAACTGTGGTTTGTATCAGATTCAGAAGAATAGTTGACATAGATATGATCTGTATGTGTAGGAAACACTGTTCTTTTGTTCTGAGCACTCTCACGTTTCCTGCTCTATTAGAGAACCTAGAAAGCAAGAGCGTCCTTCTTGCTCTAAAGCAGACTGTGTTTCATCGACTCTAGAAAGCAAGAGCGTGCTTCTTCCTATATGCAGAGTCTGTTTCCTCCTGAGAACTGTGCTGTTTGTTTCCCTTCATAAATGGAGTTAAATCACAGGCTCTGTATCTTCCTACAAGCAAGACTTCGTTTCACGTAAACTCAGTAACCTTTCAGCTCAAACAAAGCTACATCGTTCACGTATCTCACACGTTTCTTGATCTTAACTGTAAAGCATA
The DNA here is from genome assembly GCA_949786405.1 of Onychomys arenicola. Taxonomy (NCBI): domain Eukaryota; kingdom Metazoa; phylum Chordata; class Mammalia; order Rodentia; family Cricetidae; genus Onychomys; species Onychomys arenicola. The sequence goes on along the minus strand of CATKUM010000142.1, from coordinate 166,025 downwards.
GGATGTTAGAGGACCTGTGGTTTGTATCAGTTTCAGAAGCAGAGTTGAACTAGCAATGGTCCGTATGTGTGGGAACCCCCGTTCTTTTGTTCTGAGAACCCTCATGTTTCTGGCTCCATTAGAGTCTCTGGAAAGCAAGAGCCTGCTTCTTGCTCTAAAGCAGAGTGTGTTTCATGGATGAGAACTGTGCTGTGTGTTTCCCTTCAGAAATGGAGTTAAATCCGAGGCTCTGTGTCTTCCTACAAGCAAGACATCTTTTCAGGTAAACTCAGTCACTTTTCATCTCAAAGGAAGCTACATCGTTCACGAAGCTCACATGTTTCTCGCTCTTAAATTGAAAGCATTGGATGTTAATGGAACTGTGCTTTGTATCAGTTTCAGGAGAAGAGATATCCTAGATATGGTCTGTATGTGTAGAAAACACCTTTATTTTGTTCTGACCACAGTCACGTTTCCTGCTGTATTAGACATTCTTAGAAAGCAAGAGCGTGCTTCTTGCTCTGAAGCAGAATGTGTTTCATGGATGAGAACTGTGCTGTGTGTAAACCATCAGAAATGGAGTTAAATCACAAGCTCTGTATCTTCCTACAAGCAAGACTTCGTTTCACGTAAACTCAGTCACCTTTCAGCTCAAACAAAGCTACATCGTTCACGTGTCTCACACGTTTCTTGCTCTTAATTGTAAAGCATAGGATGTTAGAGGACCTGTGGTTTGTATCAGTTTCAGAAGCAGAGTTGAACTAGCAATGGTCCGTATGTGTAGGAAACACCGTTCTTTTGTTCTGAGTACCCTCAAGTCTCTGGCTCTATTAGAGTCTCTGGAAAGCAAGAGCATGCTTCTTGCTCTAAAGCAGAGTGTGTTTCATGGATGAGAACTGTGCTGTGTGTTTCCCTTCAGAAATGGAGTTAAATCCGAGGCTCTGTGTCTTCCTACAAGCAAGATATCTTTTCAGGTAAACTCAGTCACTTTTCATCTCAAAGGAAGATACATCGTTCACGAAGCTCACATGTTTCTCGCTCTTAAATTGAAAGCATTGGATGTTAATGGAACTGTGCTTTGTATCAGTTTCAGGAGAAGAGTTATCCTAGATATGGTCTGTATGTGTAGGAAACACCTTTATTTTGTTCTGACCACAGTCACGTTTCCTGCTGTATTAGACATTCTTAGAAAGCAAGAGCGTGCTTCTTGCTCTGAAGCAGACTGTGTTTCATGGATGAGAATTGTGCTGTGTGTTTACCATCAGAAATGGAGTTAAATCACAAGCTCTGTATCTTCCTACAAGCAAGACTTCGTTTCACGTAAACTCAGTCACCTTTCAGCTCAAACAAAGCTACATCGTTCACGTATCTCAGACGTTTCTTGCTCTTAATTGTAAAGCATAGGATGTTAGAGGACCTGTGGTTTGTATCAGTTTCAGAAGCAGAGTTGAACTAGCAATGGTCCGTATGTGTAGGAAACACCGTTCTTTTGTTCTGAGTACCCTCAAGTTTCTGGCACTATTAGAGTCTCTGGAAAGCAAGAGCATGCTTCTTGCTCTAAAGCAGAGTGTGTTTCATGGATGAGAACTGTGCTGTGTGTTTCCCTTCAGAAATGGAGTTAAATCCGAGGCTCTGTGTCTTCCTACAAGGAAGACATCTTTTCAGGTAAACTCAGTCACTTTTCATCTCAAAGGAAGCTACATCGTTCACGAAGCTCACATGTTTCTCGCTCTTAAATTGAAAGCATTGGATGTTAATGGAACTGTGCTTTGTATCAGTTTCAGGAGAAGAGTTATCCTAGATATGGTCCGTATGTGTAGGAAACACCTTTATTTTGTTCTGACCACAGTCACGTTTCCTGCTGTATTAGAGATTCTTAGAAAGCAAGAGCGTGCTTCTTGCTCTGAAGCAGACTGTGTTTCATGGATGAGAATTGTGCTGTGTGTTTCGCTTCAGAAATGGAGTTAAATCCCAGGCTCTGTGTCTTCCTACAAGCAAGACTTCTTTTCAGGTAATCTCAGTCACTTTTCAGCTCAAAGGAAGCTACATGGTTCATGAAGCTCACACGTTTCTCGCTCTTAACTTGAAAGCATTGCATGTGAATGGGAGTGTGCTTTGTATCAGTTTCAGAAGAAGAGCTGACCTAGATATGGTCCGTATGTGTAGGAAACACCGTTCTTTTGTTCTCAGTAGCCTCAAGTTTCTGTCGCTATTAGAGACTCTAGAAAGCAAGAGCATGCTTCTTGCTCTAAAGCAGAGTGCGTTTCATGGATGAGTACTGTGCTGTGTATTTCCCTTCAGAAATGGAGTTAAATTCCAGACTCTGTGTCTTCCTACAAGCAAGACATCATTTCATGTAAACTCAGTCATTTTTCAGCTCAAATTAATATAAATCGTTTACGAAGATCACACATTTCTTGCTCTTAACTGAAAAGTATTGGATTTTAGATGACTTGTGTTTTGTATCAGTTTCAGAAGCAGAGTTGAACTAGCAATGGTCCGTATTTGTAGGAAACACTGTTCTTTTGTTCTGAGCACACTCACGTTTCCTGCTCTATTAGAGAACCTAGAAAGCAAGAGCGTCCTTCTGGCTCTAAAGCAGACTGTGTTTCATCGACTCTAGAAAGCAAGAGCGTGCTTCTTCCTATACGCAGAGTGTGTTTCCTCCTGAGAACTGTGCTGTGTGTTTCCCTTCATAAATGGAGTTAAATCACAGGCTCTGTATCTTCCTACAAGCAAGACTTCCTTTCACGTAAACTCAGTCACCTTTCAGCTCAAACAAAGCTACATCGTTCACGTATCTCACACGTTTCTTGATCTTAACTGTAAAGCATAGGATGTTAGAGGACCTGTGGTTTGTATCAGTTTCAGAAGCAGAGTTGAACTAGCAATGGTCCGTATGTGTAGGAAACCCCGTTCTTTTGTTCTGAGAACCCTCAATTTTCTGGCTCTATTAGAGTCTCTGGAAAGCAAGAGCATGCTTCTTGCTCTAAAGCAGAGTGTGTTTCATGGATGAGAACTGTGCTGTGTGTTTCCCTTCAGAAATGGAGTTAAATCCGAGGCTCTGTGTCTTCCTACAAGCAAGACATCTTTTCAGGTAAACTCAGTCACTTTTCATCTCAAAGGAAGCTACATCGTTCACGAAGCTCACATGTTTCTCGCTCTTAAATTGAAAGCATTGGATGTTAATGGAACTGTGCTTTGTATCAGTTTCAGGAGAAGAGATATCCTAGATATGGTCTGTATGTGTAGAAAACACCTTTATTTTGTTCTGACCACAGTCACATTTCCTGCTGTATTAGACATTCTTAGAAAGCAAGAGCGTGCTTCTTGCTCTGAAGCAGACTGTGTTTCATGGATGAGAACTGTGCTGTGTGTTTACCATCAGAAATGGAGTTAAATCACAAGCTCTGTATCTTCCTACAAGCAAGACTTCGTTTCACGTAAACTCAGTCACCTTTCAGCTCAAACAAAGCTACATCGTTCACGTGTCTCACACGTTTCTTGCTCTTAATTGTAAAGAATAGGATGTTAGAGGACCTGTGGTTTGTATCAGTTTCAGAAGCAGAGTTGAACTAGCAATGGTCCGTATGTGTAGGAAACACCGTTCTTTTGTTCTGAGTACCCTCAAGTCTCTGGCTCTATTAGAGTCTCTGGAAAGCAAGAGCATGCTTCTTGCTCTAAAGCAGAGTGTGTTTCATGGATGAGAACCGTGCTGTGTGTTTCCCTTCAGAAATGGAGTTAAATCCCAGGCTCTGTGTCTTCCTACAAGCAAGACATCTTTTCAGGTAAACTCAGTCACTTTTCATCTCAAAGGAAGCTACATCGTTCACGAAGCTCACATGTTTCTCGCTCTTAAATTGAAAGCATTGGATGTTAATGGAACTGTGCTTTGTATCAGTTTCAGGAGAAGAGTTATCCTAGATATGGTCCGTATGTGTAGGAAACACCTTTATTTTGTTCTGACCACAGTCACGTTTCCTGCTGTATTAGAGATTCTTAGAAAGCAAGAGCGTGCTTCTTGCTCTGAAGCAGACTGTGTTTCATGGATGAGAATTGTGCTGTGTGTTCCGCTTCAGAAATGGAGTTAAATCCCAGGCTCTTTGTCTTCCTACAAGCAAGACTTCTTTTCAGGTAATCTCAGTCACTTTTCAGCTCAAAGGAAGCTACATGGTTCATGAAGCTCACACGTTTCTTGCTCTTAACTTGAAAGCATTGCATGTGAATGGGACTGTGCTTTGTATCAGTTTCAGAAGAAGAGCTGACCTAGATATGGTCCGTATGTGTAGGAAACACCGTTCTTTTGTTCTCAGTAGCCTCAAGTTTCTGTCGCTATTAGAGACTCTAGAAAGCAAGAGCATGCTTCTTGCTCTAAAGCAGAGTGCGTTTCATGGATGAGTACTGTGCTGTGTATTTCCCTTCAGAAATGGAGTTAAATTCCAGACTCTGTGTCTTCCTACAAGCAAGACATCATTTCATGTAAACTCAGTCATTTTTCAGCTCAAATTAATATAAATCGTTTACGAAGATCACACATTTCTTGCTCTTAACTGAAAAGTATTGGATGTTAGATGACTTGTGTTTTGTATCAGTTTCAGAAGCAGAGTTGAACTAGCAATGGTCCGTATTTGTAGGAAACACTGTTCTTTTGTTCTGAGCACACTCACGTTTCCTGCTCTATTAGAGAACCTAGAAAGCAAGAGCGTCCTTCTTGCTCTAAAGCAGACTAGGTTTCATCGACTCTAGAAAGCAAGTGCGTGCTTCTTCCTATACGCAGAGTGTGTTTGCTCCTGAGAACTGTGCTGTTTGTTTCCCTTCATAAATGGAGTTAAATCACAGGTTCTGTATCTTCCTACATGCAAGACTTCGTTTCACGTAAACTCAGTAACCTTTCAGCTCAAACAAAGCTACATCATTCACGTATCTCACACGTTTCTTGATCTTAACTGTAAAGCATAGGATGTTAGAGGACCTGTTGTTTGTATCAGTTTCAGAAGCAGAGTTGAACTAGCAATGGTCCGTATGTGTGGGAAACCCCGTTCTTTTGTTCTGAGAACCCTCAAGTTTCTGGCTCTATTAGAGTCTCTGGAAAGCAAGAGCATGCTTCTTGCTCTAAAGCAGAGTGTGTTTCATGGATGAGAACTGTGCTGTGTGTTTCCCTTCAGAAATGGAGTTAAATCAGAGGCTCTGTGTCTTCCTAAAAGCAAGACATCTTTTCAGGTAAACTCAGTCACTTTTCATCTCAAAGGAAGCTACATTGTTCACGAAGCTCCCATGTTTCTCGCTCTTAAATTGAAAGCATTGGATGTTAATGGAACTGTGCTTTGTATCAGTTTCAGGAGAAGAGATATCCTAGATATCGTCCGTATGTGTAGAAAACACCTTTATTTTGTTCTGACCACAGTCACGTTTCCTGCTGTATTAGAGATTCTTAGAAAGCAAGAGCGTGCTTCTTGCTCTGAAGCAGACTGTGTTTCATGGATGAGAACTGGGCTGTGTGTTTACCATCAGAAATGGAGTTAAATCACAAGCTCTGTATCTTCCTACAAGCAAGACTTCGTTTCACGTAAACTCAGTCACCTTTCAGCTCAAACAAAGCTACATCGTTCACTTATCTCACACGTTTCTTGCTCTTAATTGTAAAGCATAGGATGTTAGAGGACCTGTGGTTTGTATCAGTTTCAGAAGCAGAGTTGAACTAGCAATGGTCCGTATGTGTAGGAAACACCGTTCTTTTGTTCTGAGTACCCTCAAGTTTCTGGCTCTATTAGAGTCTCTGGAAAGCAAGAGCATGCTTCTTGCTCTAAAGCAGAGTGTGTTTCATGGATGAGAACTGTGCTGTGTGTTTCCCTTCAGAAATGGAGTTAAATTCGAGGCTCTGTGTCTTCCTACAAGCAAGACATCTTTTCAGGTAAACTCAGTCACTTTTCATCTCAAAGGAAGCTACATCGTTCACGAAGCTCACAAGTTTCTCGCTCTTAAATTGAAAGCATTGGATGTTAATGGAACTGAGCTTTGTATCAGTTTCAGGAGAAGAGTTATCCTAGATATGGTCCGTATGTGTAGGAAACACCTTTATTTTGTTCTGACCACAGTCACGTTTCCTGCTGTATTAGAGATTCTTAGAAAGCAAGAGCGTGCTTCTTGCTCTGAAGCAGACTGTGTTTCATGGATGAGAATTGTGCTGTGTGTTTCGCTTCAGAAATGGAGTTAAATCCCAGGCTCTGTGTCTTCCTACAAGCAAGACTTCTTTTCAGGTAATCTCAGTCACTTTTCAGCTCAAAGGAAGCTACATGGTTCATGAAGCTCACACGTTTCTCGCTCTTAACTTGAAAGCATTGCATGTGAATGGGACTGTGCTTTGTATCAGTTTCAGAAGAAGAGCTGACCTAGATATGGTCCGTATGTGTAGGAAACACCGTTCTTTTGTTCTCAGTAGCCTCAAGTTTCCGTCGCTATTAGAGACTCTAGAAAGCAAGAGCATGCTTCTTGCTCTAAGGCAGAGTGCGTTTCATGGATGAGTACTGTGCTGTGTATTTCCCTTCAGAAATGGAGTTAAATTCCAGACTCTGGGTCTTCCTACAAGCAAGACATCATTTCATGTAAACTCAGTCATTTTTCAGCTCAAATTAATATAAATCGTTTACGAAGATCACACATTTCTTGCTCTTAACTGAAAAGTATTGGATGTTAGATGACTTGTGTTTTGTATCAGTTTCAGAAGCAGAGTTGAACTAGCAATGGTCCGTATTTGTAGGAAACACTGTTCTTTTGTTCTGAGCACACTCACGTTTCCTGCTCTATTAGAGAACCTAGAAAGCAAGAGCGTCCTTCTTGCTCTAAAGCAGACTGTGTTTCATCGACTCTAGAAAGCAAGAGCGTGCTTCTTCCTATACGCAGAGTGTGTTTCCTCCTGAGAACTGTGCTGTGTGTTTCCCTTCATAAATGGAGTTAAATCACAGGCTCTGTATCTTCCTACAAGCAAGACTTCGTTTCACGTAAACTCAGTAACATTTCTGCTCAAACAAAGCTACATCGTTCACGTATCTCACACGTTTCTTGATCTTAACTGTAAAGCATAGGACGTTAGAGGACCTGTGGTTTGTATCAGTTTCAGAAGCAGAGATGAACTAGCAATGGTCCGTATGTGTAGGAAACACCGTTCTTTTGTTCTGAGAACTCTCATGTTTCTGGCTCTATTAGAGTCTCTGGAAAGCAAGAGCATGCTTCTTGCTCTAAAGCAGAGTGTGTTTCATGGATGAGAACTGTGCTGTGTGTTTCCCTTCAGAAATGGAGTTAAATCCGAGGCTCTGTGTCTTCCTACAAGCAAGACATCTTTTCAGGTAAACTCAGTCACTTTTCAGCTCAAAGGAAGCTACATCGTTCACGAAGCTCACATGTTTCTTGTTCTTAAATTGAAAGCATTGGATGTTAATGGAACTGTGCTTTGTATCAGTTTCAGAAGAAGAGTTGACCTAGATATGGTCCGTATGTGTGGGAAACACCGTTCTTTTGTTCTCAGTACCCTCAAGTTTCTGTCGCTATTAGAGACTCTAGAAAGCAAGAGCATGCTTCGTGCTCTAAAGCAGAGTGTGTTTCATGGATGAGAACTGTGCTGTGTGTTTCCCTTCAGAAATGGAGTTAAAACCCAGGCTCGGTATCTTCCTTAAAGCAAGACATCTTTTCAGGTAAACTCAGTCACTTTTCAGCTCAAATGAAGCTATATCGTTCACTAAGCTCACACGTTTCTCTCTCTTAACTGTAAAGCATTGTATGTTAGAGGAACAGTGGTTTGTATCAGTTTCAGAAGAAGAGTTGACATAGATATGGTCTGTATGTGTAGGAAACACCGTTATTTTGTTCTGACCACAGTCATATTTCCTGCTGTATTAGAGACACTTAGAAAGCAAGAGCGTGCTTCTTGCTCTAAAGCAGAGTGTGTTTCATGGATGAGAACTGTGCTGTGTGTTTCCCTTCAGAAATGGAGTTATATTCCAGGCTATGTTTCTTCCTACAAGCAAGACATCATTTAAGGTAAACACAGTCACGTTTCACCTCAAATGAATATAAATCGTTTACGAAGCTCACACGTTTCTTGCTCTTAACTGTAAAGCATTGGATGTAAGAGTACCTGTGCTTTCTTATCAGTTTCAGAAGCAGAGTTGAACTAGCAATGGTCCGCATGTGTAGGAAACACTGTTCTTTTGTTCTGAGCACACTCACGTTTCCTGCTCTATTAGAGAACCTAGAAAGCAAGAGCGTCCTTCTGGCTCTAAGGCAGACTGTGTTTCATCGACTCTAGAAAGCAAGAGCGTGCTTCTTCCTATACGCAGAGTGTTTTTCCTCCTGAGAACTGTGCTGTGTGTTTCCCTTCATAAATGGAGTTAAATCACAGGCTCTGTATCTTCCTACAAGCAAGACTTCGTTTCACGTAAACTCAGTCACCTTTCAGCTCAAACAAAGCTACATCGTTCACGTATCTCACACGTTTCTTGCTCTTAATTGTAAAGCATTGGATGTTAGAGGACCTGTTGTTTGTATCAGTTTCAGAAGCACAGTTGAACTAGCAATTGTCCGTATGTGTAGGAAACCCCGTTCTTTTGTTCTGAGTACCCTCAAGTTTCTGGCTCTATAAGAGACTCTAGAAAGCAAGAGCGTTGTTCTTCCTATACGCAGAGTGTGTTTCATGGATGAGAACTGTGCTGTGTGTTTCCCCACAGAAATGGAGTTATATCCCAGGCTCTGTATCTTCCTAAAAGCAAGACATCTTTTCAGGTAAACTCAGTCACTTTTCAGCTCAAAGAAAGCTACATCGTTCACGAAGCTCACATGTTTCTCGCTCTTAAATTGAAAGCATTGGATGTTAATGGAACTGTGCTTTGTATCAGTTTCAGGAGAAGAGTTATCCTAGATATGGTCCGTATGTGTAGGAAACACCTTTATTTTGTTCTGACCACAGTCACGTTTCCTGCTGTATTAGAGATTCTTAGAAAGCAAGAGCGTGCTTCTTGCTCTGAAGCAGACTGTGTTTCATGGATGAGAATTGTGCTGTGTGTTCCGCTTCAGAAATGGAGTTAAATCCCAGGCTCTGTGTCTTCCTACAAGCAAGACTTCTTTTCAGGTAATCTCAGTCACTTTTCAGCTCAAAGGAAGCTACATGGTTCATGAAGCTCACACGTTTCTCGCTCTTAACTTGAAAGCATTGCATGTGAATGGGACTGTGCTTTGTATCAGTTTCAGAAGAAGAGCTGACCTAGATATGGTCCGTATGTGTAGGAAACACCGTTCTTTTGTTCTCAGTAGCCTCAAGTTTCTGTCGCTATTAGAGACTCTAGAAAGCAAGAGCATGCTTCTTGCTCTAAAGCAGAGTGCGTTTCATGGATGAGTACTGTGCTGTGTATTTCCCTTCAGAAATGGAGTTAAATTCCAGACTCTGTGTCTTCCTACAAGCAAGACATCATTTCATGTATACTCAGTCATTTTTCAGCTCAAATTAATATAAATCGTTTACGAAGATCACACATTTCTTGCTCTTAACTGAAAAGTATTGGATGTTAGATGACTTGTGTTTTGTATCAGTTACAGAACCAGAGTAGAACTGGCAATGGTCCGTATATGTAGGAAACACCATTATTTTGTTCAGAGCAGCCTCATGTTTTGGCTCCATTAGAGACTCTAGAAAGCAAGATCATGCTTCCTGATCTAAAGCAGAGTGTGTTTCTTGGATTAGAACTGTGCTGTGTGTTTCCCTTCAGAAATGGAGTTAAATCCCATGCTCGGTATCTTCCTAAAAGCAAGACATCTTTTCAGGTAAACTCAGTCACTTTTCAGCTCAAATGAAGCTACATCGTTCACTAAGCTCACACGTTTCTCTCTCTTAACTGTAAAGCATTGAATGTTAGAGGAACTGTGGTTTGTATCAGTTTCAGAAGAAGAGTTGACATAGATATGGTCTGTATGTGTAGGAAACACCGTTATTTTGTTCTGACCACAGTCACGTTTCCTCCTGTATTAGAGACACTTAGAAAGCAAGAGCGTGCTTCCTGCTCTAAAGCAGAGTGTGTTTCATGGATGAGAACTGTGCTGTGTGTTTCCCTTCATAAATGGAGTTAAATCACAGGCTCTGTATCTTCCTACAAGCAAGACTTCTTTTCAGGTAATCTCAGTCACTTTTCAGCTCAAAGGAAGCTACATGGTTCATGAAGCTCACACGTTTCTCGCTCTTAACTTGAAAGCATTGGATGTTAATGGAACTCTGCTTTGTATCAGTTTCAGAAGAAGAGTTGACCTAGATATGGTCCGTATGTGTAGTAAACACCGTTCTTTTGTTCTCAGTACCCTCAAGTTTCTGTCGCTATTAGAGACTCTAGAAAGCAAGAGCATGCTTCGTGCTCTAAAGCAGAGTGTGTTTCATGGATGAGAACTGTGCTGTGTGTATCCTTCAGAAATGGAGTTATATTCCAGGCTCTGTTTCTTCCTACAAGCAAGACATCTTTTCAGGTAAACTCAGTCACTTTTCAGCTCAAATGAAGCTATATCGTTCACTAAGCTCACACGTTTCTCTCTCTTAACTGTAAAGCATTGTATGTTAGAGGAACAGTGGTTTGTATCAGTTTCAGAAGAAGAGTTGACATAGATATGGTCTGTATGTGTAGGAAACACCGTTATTTTGTTCTGACCACAGTCATATTTCCTGCTGTATTAGAGACACTTAGAAAGCAAGAGCGTGCTTCTTGCTCTAAAGCAGAGTGTGTTTCATGGATGAGAACTGTGCTGTGTGTTTCCCTTCAGAAATGGAGTTATATTCCAGGCTATGTTTCTTCCTACAAGCAAGACATCATTTAAGGTAAACACAGTCACGTTTCACCTCAAATGAATATAAATCGTTTACGAAGCTCACACGTTTCTTGCTCTTAACTGTAAAGCATTGGATGTAAGAGTACCTGTGCTTTCTTATCAGTTTCAGAAGCAGAGTTGAACTAGCAATGGTCCGCATGTGTAGGAAACACTGTTCTTTTGTTCTGAGCACACTCACGTTTCCTGCTCTATTAGAGAACCTAGAAAGCAAGAGCGTCCTTCTGGCTCTAAGGCAGACTGTGTTTCATCGACTCTAGAAAGCAAGAGCGTGCTTCTTCCTATACGCAGAGTGTTTTTCCTCCTGAGAACTGTGCTGTGTGTTTCCCTTCATAAATGGAGTTAAATCACAGGCTCTGTATCTTCCTACAAGCAAGACTTCGTTTCACGTAAACTCAGTCACCTTTCAGCTCAAACAAAGCTACATCGTTCACGTATCTCACACGTTTCTTGCTCTTAATTGTAAAGCATTGGATGTTAGAGGACCTGTTGTTTGTATCAGTTTCAGAAGCACAGTTGAACTAGCAATTGTCCGTATGTGTAGGAAACCCCGTTCTTTTGTTCTGAGTACCCTCAAGTTTCTGGCTCTATAAGAGACTCTAGAAAGCAAGAGCGTTGTTCTTCCTATACGCAGAGTGTGTTTCATGGATGAGAACTGTGCTGTGTGTTTCCCCACAGAAATGGAGTTATATCCCAGGCTCTGTATCTTCCTAAAAGCAAGACATCTTTTCAGGTAAACTCAGTCACTTTTCAGCTCAAAGAAAGCTACATCGTTCACGAAGCTCACATGTTTCTCGCTCTTAAATTGAAAGCATTGGATGTTAATGGAACTGTGCTTTGTATCAGTTTCAGGAGAAGAGTTATCCTAGATATGGTCCGTGTGTGTAGGAAACACCTTTATTTTGTTCTGACCACAGTCACGTTTCCTGCTGTATTAGAGATTCTTAGAAAGCAAGAGCGTGCTTCTTGCTCTGAAGCAGACTGTGTTTCATGGATGAGAATTGTGCTGTGTGTTCCGCTTCAGAAATGGAGTTAAATCCCAGGCTCTGTGTCTTCCTACAAGCAAGACTTCTTTTCAGGTAATCTCAGTCACTTTTCAGCTCAAAGGAAGCTACATGGTTCATGAAGCTCACACGTTTCTCGCTCTTAACTTGAAAGCATTGCATGTGAATGGGACTGTGCTTTGTATCAGTTTCAGAAGAAGAGCTGACCTAGATATGGTCCGTATGTGTAGGAAACACCGTTCTTTTGTTCTCAGTAGCCTCAAGTTTCTGTCGCTATTAGAGACTCTAGAAAGCAAGAGCATGCTTCTTGCTCTAAAGCAGAGTGCGTTTCATGGATGAGTACTGTGCTGTGTATTTCCCTTCAGAAATGGAGTTAAATTCCAGACTCTGTGTCTTCCTACAAGCAAGACATCATTTCATGTATACTCAGTCATTTTTCAGCTCAAATTAATATAAATCGTTTACGAAGATCACACATTTCTTGCTCTTAACTGAAAAGTATTGGATGTTAGATGACTTGTGTTTTGTATCAGTTACAGAACCAGAGTAGAACTGGCAATGGTCCGTATATGTAGGAAACACCATTATTTTGTTCAGAGCAGCCTCATGTTTTGGCTCCATTAGAGACTCTAGAAAGCAAGATCATGCTTCCTGATCTAAAGCAGAGTGTGTTTCTTGGATTAGAACTGTGCTGTGTGTTTCCCTTCAGAAATGGAGTTAAATCCCATGCTCGGTATCTTCCTAAAAGCAAGACATCTTTTCAGGTAAACTCAGTCACTTTTCAGCTCAAATGAAGCTACATCGTTCACTAAGCTCACACGTTTCTCTCTCTTAACTGTAAAGCATTGAATGTTAGAGGAACTGTGGTTTGTATCAGTTTCAGAAGAAGAGTTGACATAGATATGGTCTGTATGTGTAGGAAACACCGTTATTTTGTTCTGACCACAGTCACGTTTCCTCCTGTATTAGAGACACTTAGAAAGCAAGAGCGTGCTTCCTGCTCTAAAGCAGAGTGTGTTTCATGGATGAGAACTGTGCTGTGTGTTTCCCTTCATAAATGGAGTTAAATCACAGGCTCTGTATCTTCCTACAAGCAAGACTTCTTTTCAGGTAATCTCAGTCACTTTTCAGCTCAAAGGAAGCTACATGGTTCATGAAGCTCACACGTTTCTCGCTCTTAACTTGAAAGCATTGGATGTTAATGGAACTCTGCTTTGTATCAGTTTCAGAAGAAGAGTTGACCTAGATATGGTCCGTATGTGTAGTAAACACCGTTCTTTTGTTCTCAGTACCCTCAAGTTTCTGTCGCTATTAGAGACTCTAGAAAGCAAGAGCATGCTTCGTGCTCTAAAGCAGAGTGTGTTTCATGGATGAGAACTGTGCTGTGTGTATCCTTCAGAAATGGAGTTATATTCCAGGCTCTGTTTCTTCCTACAAGCAAGACATCATTTCAGGTAAACACAGTCACTTTTCACCTAAAATTAATATAAATCGTTTACGAAGCTCACACGATTCTTGCTCTTAACTGTAAAGCATAGGATGTTAGAGGACCTGTGGTTTGTATCAGTTTCAGAAGCAGAGTTGAACTAGCAATGGTCCGTATGTGTAGGAAACACCGTTCTTTTGTTCTGAGTACCCTCAAGTCTCTGGCACTATTAGAGTCTCTGGAAAGCAAGAGCATGCTTCTTGCTCTAAAGCAGAGTGTGTTTCATGGATGAGAACTGTGCTGTGTGTTTCCCTTCAGAAATGGAGTTAAATCCCATGCTCGGTATCTTCCTAAAAGCCAGACATCTTTTCAGGTAAACTCAGTCACTTTTCAGCTCAAATGAAGCTACATCGTTCACTAAGCTCACACGTTTCTCTCTCTTAACTGTAAAGCATTGAATTTTAGAGGAACTGTGGTTTGTATCAGTTTCAGAAGAAGAGTTGACATAGATATGGTCTGTATGTGTAGGAAACACCGTTATTTTGTTCTGACCACAGTCTCGTTTCTTGCTGTATTAGAGACACTTAGAAAGCAAGAGCGTGTTTCTTGCTCTAAAGCAGAGTGTGTTTCATGGATGAGAACTGTGCTGTGTGTTTCCCTTCATAAATGGAGTTAAATCACAGGCTCTGTATCTTCCTACAAGCAAGACTTCGTTTCACGTAAACTCAGTAACCTTTCAGCTCAAACAAAGCTACATTGGTCGCGTACCTCACACGTTTCTTGCTCTTAACTGTAAAGCATAGGATGTTAGAGGACATGTGGTTTGTATCAGTTTCAGAAGCAGAGTTGAACTAGCAATGGTCCGTATGTGTAGGAAACCCCGTTCTTTTGTTCTGAGTACCCTCAAGTTTCTGGCTCTATTAGAGTCTCTGGAAAGCAAGAGCATGCTTCTTGCTCTAAAGCAGAGTGTGTTTCATGGATGAGAACTGTGCTGTGTGTTTCCCTTCAGTTATGGAGTTAAATCCGAGGCTCTGTGTCTTCCTACAAGCAAGACATCTTTTCAGGTAAACTCAGTCACTTTTCATCTCAAAGGAAGCTACATCGTTCACGAAGCTCACATGTTTCTCGCTCTTAAATTGAAAGCATTGGATGTTAATGGAACTGTGCTTTGTATCAGTTTCAGAAGAAGAGTTATCCTAGATATGGTCCGTATGTGTAGGAAACACCTTTATCTTGTTCTGACCACAGTCACGTTTCCTGCTGTATTAGAGATTCTTAGAAAGCTAGAGCGTGCTTCTTGCTCTGAAGCAGACTGTGTTACATGGATGAGGACAGTGCTGTGTGTTTCGCTTCAGAAATGGAGTTAAATCCCAGGCTCTGTGTCTTCCTACAAGCAAGACTTCTTTTCAGGTAATCTCAGTCACTTTTCAGCTCAAAGGAAGCTACATGGTTCATGAAGCTCACACGTTTCTCGCTCTTAACTTGAAAGCATTGCATGTTAATGGAACGCTGCTTTGTATCAGTTTCAGAAGAAGAGTTGACCTAGATATGGTCCGTATGTGTAGGAAACACCGTTCTTTTGTTCTCAGTACCCTCAAGTTTCTGTCGCTATTAGAGACTCTAGAAAGCAAGAGCATGCTTCGTGCTCTAAAGCAGAGTGTGTTTCATGGATGAGAACTGTGCTGTGTGTATCCTTCAGAAATGGAGTTATATTCCAGGCTCTGTTTCTTCCTACAAGCAAGACATCATTTCAGGTAAACACAGTCACTTTTCACCTAAAATTAATATAAATCGTTTACGAAGCTCACACGTTTCTTGCTCTTAACTGTAAAGCATAGGATGTTAGAGGACCTGTGGTTTGTATCAGTTTCAGAAGCAGAGTTGAACTAGCAATGGTCCGTATGTGTAGGAAACACCGTTCTTTTGTTCTGAGTACCCTCAAGTCTCTGGAACTATTAGAGTCTCTGGAAAGCAAGAGCATGCTTCTTGCTCTAAAGCAGAGTGTGTTTCATGGATGAGAACTGTGCTGTGTGTTTCCCTTCAGAAATGGAGTTAAATCCGAGGCTCTGTGTCTTCCTACAAGCAAGACATCTTTTCAGGTAAACTCAGTCACTTTTCATCTCAAAGGAAGCTACATCGTTCATGAAGCTCACATGTTTCTCGCTCTTAAATTGAAAGCATTGGATGTTAATGGAACTGTGCTTTGTATCAGTTTCAGGAGAAGAGTTATCCTAGATATGGTCCGTATGTGTAGGAAACACCTTTATTTTGTTCTGACCACAGTGTCGTTTCCTGCTGTATTAGAGATTCTTAGAAAGCAAGTGCGTGCTTCTTGCTCTGAAGCAGACTGTGTTTCATGGATGAGAATTGTGCTGTGTGTTCCGCTTCAGAAATGGAGTTAAATCCCAGGCTCTGTGTCTTCCTACGAGCAAGACTTCTTTTCAGGTAATCTCAGTCACTTTTCAGCTCAAAGGAAGCTACATGGTTCATGAAGCTCACACGTTTCTAGCTCTTAACTTGAAAGCATTGCATGTGAATGGGACTGTGCTTTGTATCAGTTTCAGAAGAAGAGCTGACCTAGATATGGTCTGTATGTGTAGGAAACACCATTCTTTTGTTCTCAGTAGCCTCAAGTTTCTGTCGCTATTAGAGACTCTAGAAAGCAAGAGCATGCTTCTTGCTCTAAAGCAGAGTGCGTTTCATGGATGAGTACTGTGCTGTGTATTTCCCTTCAGAAATGGAGTTAAATTCCAGACTCTGTGTCTTCCTTCAAGCAAGACATCATTTCATGTAAACTCAGTCATTTTTCAGCTCAAATTAATATAAATCGTTTACGAAGATCACACATTTCTTGCTCTTAACTGAAAAGTATTGGATGTTAGATGACTTGTGTTTTGTATCAGTTACAGAACCAGAGTAGAACTGGCAATGGTCCGTATATGTAGGAAACACCATTATTTTGTTCAGAGCAGCCTCATGTTTTGGCTCCATTAGAGACTCTAGAAAGCAAGATCATGCTTCGTGCTCTAAAGCAGAGTGTGTTTCATGGATGAGAACTGTGCTGTGTGTTTCCCTTCAGAAATGGAGTTAAATCCCATGCTCGGTATCTTCCTAAAAGCAAGACATCTTTTCAGGTAAACTCAGTCACTTTTCAGCTCAAATGAAGCTACATCGTTCACTAAGCTCACACGTTTCTCTCTCTTAACTGTAAAGCATTGAATGTTAGAGGAACTGTGGTTTGTATCAGTTTCAGAAGAAGAGTTGACATAGATATGGTCTGTATGTGTAGGAAACACCGTTGTTTTGTTCTGACCACAGTCACATTTCCTGCTGTATTAGAGACACTTAGAAAGCAAGAGCGTGCTTCTTGCTCTAAAGCAGAGTGTGTTTCATGGATGAGAACTGTGCTGTGTGTTTCCCTTCATAAATGGAGTTAAATCACAGACTCTGTATCTTCCTACAAGCAAGACTTCGTTTCACGTAAACTTAGTAACCTTTCAGCTCAAACAATGCTACATTGGTCGCGTATCTCACACGTTTCTTGCTCTTAACTGTAAAGCATAGGATGTTAGAGGACATGTGGTTTGTATCAGTTTCAGAAGCAGAGTTGAACTAGCAATGGTCCGTATGTGTAGGAAACACCGTTCTTTTGTTCTGAGTACCCTCAAGTCTCTGGCTCTATTAGAGACTCTAGAAAGCAAGAACATGCTTCGTGCTCTAAAGCAGAGTGTGTTTCATGGATGAGAACTGTGCTGTGTGTATCCTTCAGAAATGGAGTTATATTCCACGCTCTGTTTCTTCCTACAAGCAAGACATCATTTCAGGTAAACACAGTCACTTTTCACCTAAAATTAATATAAATCGTTTAGGAAGCTCACACTTTTCTTGCTCTTAACTGTAAAGCATAGGATGTTAGAGGACCTGTGGTTTGTATCAGTTTCAGAAGCAGAGTTGAACTAGCAATGGTCCGTATGTGTAGGAAACACCGTTCTTTTGTTCTGAGTACCCTCAAGTCTCTGGCTCTATTAGAGTCTCTGGAAAGCAAGAGCATGCTTCTTGCTCTAAAGCAGAGTGTGTTTCATGGATGAGAACTGTGCTCTGTGTTTCCCTTCAGAAATGGAGTTAAATCCGAGGCTCTGTGTCTTCCTACAAGCAAGACATCTTTTCAGGTAAACTCAGTCACTTTTCATCTCAAAGGAAGCTACATCGTTCATGAAGCTCACATGTTTCTCGCTCTTAAATTGAAAGCATTGGATGTTAATGGAACTGTGCTTTGTATCAGTTTCAGGAGGAGAGTTATCCTAGATATGGTCCGTATGTGTAGGAAACACCTTTATCTTGTTCTGACCACAGTCACGTTTCCTGCTGTATTAGAGATTCTTAGAAAGCTAGAGCGTGCTTCTTGCTCTGAAGCAGACTGTGTTACATGGATGAGAACTGTGCTGTGTGTTTCGCTTCAGAAATGGAGTTAAATCCAAGGCTCTGTGTCTTCCTACAAGCAAGACTTCATTTCAGGTAATCTCAGTCACTCTTCAGCTCAAAGGAAGCTACATGGTTCATGAAGCTCACACGTTTCTCGCTCTTAACTTGAAAGCATTGGATGTTAATGGAACTATGCTTTGTATCAGTTTCAGAAGAAGAGTTGACCTAGATATGGTCCGTATGTGTAGGAAACACCGTTCTTTTGTTCTCAGTACCCTCAAGTTTCTGTCGCTATTAGAGACTCTAGAAAGCAAGAGCATGCTTCGTGCTCTAAAGCAGAGTGTGTTTCATGGATGAGAACTGTGCTGTGTGTATCCTTCAGAAATGGAGTTATATTCCAGGCTCTGTTTCTTCCTACAAGAAAGACATCATTTCAGGTAAACACAGTCACTTTTCACCTAAAATTAATATAAATCGTTTACGAAGCTCACACGTGTCTTGCTCTTAACTGTAAAGCATAGGATGTTAGAGGACCTGTGGTTTGTATCAGTTTCAGAAGCAGAGTTGAACTAGCAATGGTCCGTATGTGTAGGAAACACCGTTCTTTTGTTCTGAGTACCCTCAAGTCTCTGGCTCTATGTGAGTCTCTGGAAAGCAAGAGCATGCTTCTTGCTCTAAAGCAGAGTGTGTTTCATGGATGAGAACTGTGCTGTGTGTTTCCGTTCAGAAATGGAGTTAAATCCGAGGCTCTGTGTCTTCCTACAAGCAAGACATCTTTACAGGTAAACTCAGTCACTTTTCATCTCAAAGGAAGCTACATCGTTCATGAAGCTCACATGTTTCTCGCTCTTAAATTGAAAGCATTGGATGTTAATGGAACTGTGCTTTGTATCAGTTTCAGGAGAAGAGTAATCCTAGATATGGTCCGTATGTGTAGGAAATACCTTTATTTTGTTCTGACCACAGTCACGTTTCCTGCTGTATTAGAGATTCTTAGAAAGCAAGAGCGTGCTTCTTGCTCTGAAGCAGACTGTGTTTCATGGATGAGAATTGTGCTGTGTGTTCCGCTTCAGAAATGGAGTTAAATCCCAGGCTCTATGTCTTCCTACAAGCAAGACTTCTTTTCAGGTAATCTCAGTCACTTTTCAGCTCAAAGGAAGCTACATGGTTCATGAAGCTCACACGTTTCTCGCTCTTAACTTGAAAGCATTGCATGTGTATGGGACTGTGCTTTGTATCAGTTTCAGAAGAAGAGCTGACCTAGATATGGTCCGTATGTGTAGGAAACACCGTTCTTTTGTTCTCAGTACCCTCAAGTTTCTGTCGCTATTAGAGACTCTAGAAAGCAAGAGCATGCTTCTTGCTCTAAAGCAGAGTGCGTTTCATGGATGAGTACTGTGCTGTGTATTTCCCTTCAGAAATGGAGTTAAATTCCAGACTCTGTGTCTTCCTACAAGCAAGACATCATTTCATGTAAACTCAGTCATTTTTCAGCTCAAATTAATATAAATCGTTTACGAAGATCACACATTTCTTGCTCTTAACTGAAAAGTATAGGATGTTAGATAACTTGCGTTTTGTATCAGTTACAGAACCAGAGTAGAACTGGCAATGGTCCGTATATGTAGGAAACACCATTATTTTGTTCAGAGCAGCCTCATGTTTTGGCTCCATTAGAGACTCTAGAAAGCAAGATCATGCTTCGTGCTCTAAAGCAGAGTGTGTTTCATGGATGAGAACTGTGCTGTGTGTTTCCCTTCAGAAATGGAGTTAAATCCCATGCTCGGTATCTTCCTAAAAGCAAGACATCTTTTCAGGTAAACTCAGTCACTTTTCAGCTCAAATGAAGCTACATCGTTCACTAAGCTCACATGTTTCTCTCTCTTAATTGTAAAGCATTGAATGTTAGAGGAAATGTGGTTTGTATCAGTTTCAGAAGAAGAGTTGACATAGATATGGTCTGTATGTGTAGGAAACACCGTTATTTTGTTCTGACCACAGTCACGTTTCCTGCTGTATTAGAGACACTTAGAAAGCAAGAGCGTGCTTCTTGCTCTAAAGCAGAGTGTGTTTCATGGATGAGAACTGTGCTGTGTGTTTCCCTTCATAAATGGAGTTAAATCACAGG
Source organism: Onychomys arenicola (assembly GCA_949786405.1). Taxonomy (NCBI): domain Eukaryota; kingdom Metazoa; phylum Chordata; class Mammalia; order Rodentia; family Cricetidae; genus Onychomys; species Onychomys arenicola. The sequence goes on along the minus strand of CATKUM010000142.1, from coordinate 146,212 downwards.
CTCTGTATCTTCCTACAAGCAAGACTTCGTTTCACGTAACCTCAGTAACCTTTCAGCTCAAACAAATCTACATCGTTCACGTATCTCACACGTTTCTTGCTCTTAATTGTAAAGCATTGGATGTTAGAGGACCTGTTGTTTGTATCAGTTTCAGAAGCAGAGTTGAACTAGCAATGGTCCATATGTGTAGGAAACCCCGTTCTTTTGTTCTGAGTACCCTCAAGTTTCTGGCTCTATTAGAGACTCTAGAAAGCAAGAGCGTGGTTCTTCCTATACGCAGAGTGTGTTTCATGGATGAGAACTGTGCTGTGTGTTTCCCCTCAGAAATGGAGTTAAATTCCAGGCTCTGTATCTTCCTAAAAGCAAGACATCTTTTCAGGTAAACTCAGTCACTTTTCAGCTCAAAGAAAGCTACATCGTTCTCGAAGCTCACATGTTTCTCGCTCTTAACTGGAAAGCATTGCATGTTAGAGAAAGTGTGGTTTTTATCAGTTTCAGAAAAAGAGTTGACCTAGATATGCTCCATACGTGTAGGAAACTCTGTTATTTTGTTCTGACCACAGTCACGTTTCCTGCTGTATTAGAGAATCTTAGAAAGCAAGAGCGTGCTTCTTGCTCTAAAGCAGAGTGTGTTTCCTCGTGAGAACTGTGCTGTGTGTTTCCCTTCAGAAATGGAGTTAAATCCCAGGCTCTGTGTCTTCCTACAAGCAAGACATGTTTTCAGGTAAACTAAGTCACTTCTCAGCTGTAAGGAAGCTACGTCGTTCACGAAGCTCACAAGTTTCTCGCTCTTAATTGGAAAGCATTGCATGTTAGATGAACTGTGGTTTGTATCAGTTTCAGAAGAAGAGTTGACCTAGATATGGTCCGTATGTGTAGGAAACCCCGTTCTTTTGTTCTGAGCACACTCAATTTTCCTGCTCTATTAGAGACTCTAGTAAGCAAGAGCTGCTTCTTCCTATACCCAGACTGTGTTACCTCGTGAGAACTGTGCTGTGTGTTTCCCTTCATAAATGTAGTTAAATCACAGGCTCTGTATCTTCCTACATGCAAGACTTCGTTTCACGTAAACTCAGTAACCTTTCAGCTCAAACAAAGCTACATCGTTCATGTATCTCAAACGTTTCTTGCTCTAAACTGTAAAGCATAGGATGTTAGAGTACCTGTGGTTTGTATCAGTTACAGAAGCAGAGTTGAACTAGCAATGGTCCGTATGTTCAGGAAACACCGTTCTTTTGTTCTGAGTACCCTCAAGTTTCTGGCTCTATTAGAGTCTCTGGAAAGCAAGAGCATGCTTCTTGCTCTAAAGCAGAGTGTGTTTCATGGATGAGAACTGTGCTGTGTGTTTCCCTTCAGTTATGGAGTTAAATCCGAGGCTCTGTGTCTTCCTACAAGCAAGACATCTTTTCAGGTAAACTCAGTCACTTTTCATCTCAAAGGAAGCTACATTGTTCACGAAGCTCCCATGTTTCTCGCTCTTAAATTGAAAGCATTGGATGTTAATGGAACTGTGCTTTGTATCAGTTTCAGAAGAAGAGTTATCCTAGATATGGTCTGTATATGTTGGAAACACCTTTATTTTTTTCTGACCACAGTCACGTTTCCTGCTCTATTACAGATTCTTAGAAAGCAAGAGCGTGCTTCTTGCTGTGAAGCAGACTGTGTTTCATGGATGAGAACTGTGCTGTGTGTTTCGCTTCAAAAATGGAGTTAAATCCCAGGCTCTGTGTCTTCCTACAAGCAAGATTTCTTTTCAGGTAATCTCAGTCACTTTTCAGCTCAAAGGAAGCTACATGGTTCATAAAGCTCACACGTTTCTCGCTCTTAACTTGAAAGCATTACATGTTAATGGAACTGTGATTTGTATCAGTTTCAGAAGAAGAGTTGACCTAGATATGGTCCGTATGTTTAGGAAACACCGTTCTTTTGTTCTCAGTACCCTCAAGTTTCTGTCGCTATTAGAGACTCTAGAAAACAAGAGCATGCTTCGTGCTCTAAAGCAGATTGTGTTTCATGGATGAGAACTGTGCTGTGCGTTTACCATCAGAAATGGAGTTAAATCACAAGCTCTGTATCTTCCTACAAGCAAGACTAGGTTTCACGTAAACTCAGTCACCTTTCAGCTCAAACAAAGCTACATTGTTCACGTAGCTCACACGTTTCTTGCTCTTAACTGTAAAGCATTGGATGTTAGGGGACCTGTGGTTTGTATCAGTTTCTGAAGCAGAGTTTGAACTAGCAATGGTCCGTATGTGTAGGAAACACCGTTCTTTTGTTCTGAGTACCCTCAAGTTTCTGGCTCTATTATAGATTCTGGAAAGCAAGAGCATGCTTTTTGCTCTAAAGCAGAGTGTGTTTCATGGGTGAGAACTGTGCTGTGTGTTTCCCTTCAGAAATGGAGTTAAATCCCAGGTTCTGTGTCTTCCTACAATCAAGAGTTCGTTTCACGTAAACTCAGTCACTTTTCTGCTCAAACAAAGTTACATCGTTCACGTAGCTCACACGTTTCTTACTCTTAACTGTAAAGCATTGGATGTTAGAGGACCTGTGGTTTTTTATCAGTTTCAGAAGCAGAGTTGAACTGGCAATGGTTTGTATGTGTAGGAAAAACCGTTCATTTGTTCTGAGTACCCTCAAGTTTCTGGCTCTATTAGAGACTCTGGAAAGCAAGAGCATGCTTCTTGCTCTACAGCAGAGTGTGTTTCATGGATGAGTGCTGTGTTGTGTGTTTCCCTTCAGAAATGGAGTAAAATTCCAGGCTCTGTGTCTTCCTACAAGCAAGACATCTTTTCAGGTAAACTCATTCACTTTTCAGCTCAAAGGAAGCTACTTGGTTCACGAAGCTCACACGTTTCTCGCTCTTTAGTTGAAAGCATTGGATGTTAATGGAACTGTGCTTTGTATCAGTTTCAGAAGAAGAGTTGACCTAGATATTGTCCGTATGTGTAGGAAACACCGTTCTTTTGTTCTCAGTACCCTCAAGTTTCTGGCTCTATTAGAGACTCTAGAAAGCAAGAGCAAGCTTTGTACTCTAAACCAGAGTGTGTTTCATGGATGAGAACTGTGATTTGTGTTTCCCATCAGAAATGGAGTTAAAACCCAGGCTCTGTGTCTTCCTACAAGCAAGACTCGTTTCAGGTAAACACAGTCTCTTCTCAGCTAAGATGAATATAAATCGTTCTCGAAGCTCACACGTTACTTTCTCTTAATTGGAAAGCATTGCATGTTAGAAGAACTGTGGTTTGTATCAGTTTCAGAAGAAGAGTTGACCTAGATTCGGTCCGTATGTGTAGGAAACACTGTTAATTTGTTCTGACCACAGTCACGTTTCCTGCTGTATTAGAGATACTTAGAAAGCAAGAGCGTGCTTCTTCCTCTAAAGCAGAGTGTGTTTCATGGATGAGAACTGTGCTGAGTGTTTCCCTTCAGAAATGGAGTTATATTCCAGGCTCTGTTTCTTCCTACAAGCAAGACATCATTTCAGGTAAACGCAGTCACTTTTCACCTCAAATGAACATAAATCGTTTACGAAGCTCACACGTTTCTTGCTCTTAACTGTAAAGCATTGGATGTAAGAGTACCTGTGCTTTGTTATCAGTTTCAGAAGCAGAGTTGAACTAGCAATGGTCACTATGTGTAAGAAATACTATTCTTTTGTTCTGAGCACAGTCACGTTTCTTGCTCTATTAGAGAACCTAGAATGCAAGAGCGTCCTTCTCGCTCTAAAGCAGACTGTGTTTCATCGACTCTAGAAAACAAGAGCGTGCTTCTTCCTATACGCAGAGTGTGTTTCCTCCTGAGAACTGTGCTGTGTGTTTACCTTCAGAAATGGAGTTAAATCACAGGATCTGTATCTTCCTACAAGCAAGACTTCATTTCACGTAAACTCAATCACCTTACACTCAAGCAAAGCTTTATCGTTCACATAGCTCACACGTTTCTTGCTCTTAACTGTAAAGAATTGCATGTTAGAGGACCTGTGGTTTGTATCAGTTTCAGAAGCAGAGTTGAACTGGCAATGGTCCATGTGTGTAGGAATCCCCGTTCTTTTGTTCTGAGCACACTCAAGTTTCCTGCTCTATTAGAGACTCTGGTAAGCAAGAGCGTGCTTCTTCCTATACGCAGAGTGTGTTTCCTCGTGAGAACTGTGCTGTGTGTTACCCTTCATAAATGGAGTTAAATCACAGGCTCAGTATCTTCCTACAAGCAAGACTTCGTTTCACGTAAACTCAGTTACCTTTCAGCTCAAACAAAGCTACATCGTTCACGTATCTCACACGTTTCTTGCTCTTAATTTTAAAGCATTGGATGTTAGAGGACCTGTGGTTTGTATCAGTTTCAGTAGCAGAGTTGAACTAGCAATGGTCCGTATGTGTAGGAAACACCGTTCTTTTGTTCTGAGTACCCTCAAGTTTCTGTCTATTATAGACTCTGGAAAGCAAGAGCCTGCTTTTTGCTCTAAAGCAGAGTGTGTTTCATGGATGAATACTGTGCTGTGTATTTCCCTTCAGAAATGGAGTTAAATTCCAGGCTCTGAGTCTTCCTACAAGCAAGACATCATTTCAGGTAAACGCAGTCACTTTTCACTCAAATGAATATAAAGCATTTACGAAGCTCACACGTTTCTTGCTCTTAACTGTAAAGCATTGTATGTTAGAGGAACTGTGGTTTGTATCAGTTTCAGAAGAAGAGTTGACATAGATATGGTCTGTATGTGTAGGAAACACCGTTATTTTGTTCTGACCACAGTCACGTTTCCTGCTGTATTAGAGATTCTTAGAAAGAAAGAGCGTGCTTCTTGCTCTGAAACAGACTGTGTTTCATGGATGAGAACTGTGCTGTGTGTTTCGCTTCAGAAATGGAGTTAAATCCCAGGCTCTGTGTCTTCCTACAAGCAAGACTTCTTTTCAGGTAATCTCAGTCACTTTTAAGCTCAAAGGAAGCTACATGGTTCATGAAGCTCACACGTTTCTCGCTCTTAACTTGAAAGCATTGCATGTGAATGGGACTGTGCTTTGTATCAGTTTCAGAAGAAGAGTTGACCTAGATATGGTCCGTATGTGTAGGAAACAACGTTCTTTTGTTCTCAGTACCCTCAAGTTTCTGTCGCTATTAGAGACTCTAGAAAGCAAGAGCATGCTTCGTGCTCTAAAACAGAGTGTGTTTCATGGATGAGAACTGTGCTGTGTGTTTCCCTTCAGAAATGGAGTTAAATTCCAGGCTCTGAGTCTTCCTACAAGCAAGACGTCATTTCAGGTAAACGCAGTCACTTTTCACCTCAAATGAATATAAATCGTTTACGAAGCTCACACGTTTCTTGCTCTTAACTGTAAAGCATTGGATGTAAGAGTACCTGTGATTTGTATCAGTTTCAGAAGCAGAGTTGAACTAGCAATGGTCCGTATGTGTAGGAAACACTGTTCTTTTGTTCTGAGCACACTCACGTTTCCTGCTCTTTTAGAGAACCTAGAAAGCAAGAGCGTCCTTCTTGCTGTAAAGCAGACTGTGTTTCATCGACTCTAGAAAACAAGAGCGTGCTTCTTCCTATATGCAGAGTGTGTTTCTTCCTGAGAACTGTGCTGTGTGTTTACCTTCCGAAATGGAGTTAAATCACAGGATCTGTATCTTCCTACAAGCAAGACTTCATTTCACGTAAACTCAATCACCTTGCACTCAAACAAAGCTATATCGTTCACATAGCTCACACGTTTCTTGCTCTTAATTGTAAAGCATTGGATGTTAGAGGACCTGTGGTTTGTATCAGTTTCAGAAGCAGAGTTGAACTAGCAATGGTCCATATGTGTAGGAAACCCCGTTCTTTTGTTCTGAGTACCCTCAAGTTTCTGGCTCTATTAGAGACTCTAGAAAGCAAGAGCGTGGTTCTTCCTATACGCAGAGTGTGTTTCATGGATGAGAACTGTGCTGTGTGTTTCCCCTCAGAAATGGAGTTAAATCCCAGGGCTGTATCTTCCTACAAGCAAGACATGTTTTCAGGTAAACTAAGTCACTTCTCAGCTCTAAGGAAGCTACGTCGTTCACGAAGCTCACAAGTTCATCGCTCTTAACTGGAAAGCATTGCATGTTAGAGGAACTGTGGTTTGTATCTGTTTCAGAAGAAGAGTTGACCTAGATATGGTCCGTATGTGTAGGAAACCCCGTTCTTTTGTTCTGAGCACACTCAAGTTTCCTGCTCTATTAGAGACTCTAGGAAGCAAGTGCGTGCTTCTTCCTATACGCAGAGTGTATTTCCTCGTGAGAACTCTGCTGTGTGTTTCCCTTCATAAATGGAGTTAAATCACAGGCTCTGTATCTTCCTACAAGCAAGACTTCGTTTCACGTAAACTCAGTAACCTTTCAGCTCAAACAAAGCTACATTGTTCACGTATCTCACACGTTTCTTGCTCTTAACTGTAAAGCATAGGATGTTAGAGGACCTGTGGTTTGTATCAGTTTCAGAAGCAGAGTTGAACTAGCAATGGTCCGTATGTGTAGGAAACCCTGTTCTTTTGTTCTGAGTACCCTCAAGTTTCTGGCTCTATTAGAGTCCCTGGAAAGCAAGAGCATGCTTCTTGCTCTAAAGCAGAGTGTGTTTCATGGATCAGAACTGTGCTGTGTGTTTCCCTTCAGAAATGGAGTTAAATCCCAGGTTCGGGATCTTCCTAAAAGCAAGACATCTTTTCAGGTAAACTCAGTCACTTTTCAGCTCAAATGAAGCTACATCGTTCACTAAGCTCACACGTTTCTCTCTCTTAACTGTAAAGCATTGTATGTTAGAGGAACTGTGGTTTGTATCAGTTTTAGAAGAAGAGTTGACATAGATATGGTCTGTATATGTAGGAAACACCGTTATTTTGTTCGGACCACAGTCACATTTCCTGCTGTTTTAGAGATTCTTAGAAAGGAAGAGCGTGCTTCTTGCTCTGAAGCAGACTGTGTTTCATGGATGAGAACTGTACTGTGTGTTTCCCTTCAGTTATGGAGTTAAATCCCAGGCTCTGTGTCTTCCTACAAGCAAGACATCTTTTCAGGTAAACTCAGTCACTTTTCATCTCAAAGGAAGCTACATTGTTCACGAAGCTCACACGTTTCTCGCTCTTAACTTGAAAGCATTGGATGTTAATGGAACTGTGCTTTGTATCAGTTTCAGAAGAAGAGTTATCCTAGATATGGTCCGTATGTGTAGGAAACACCGTTCTTTTGTTCTCAGGACCCTCAAGTTTCTGTCGCTATTAGAGACTCTAGAAAGCAAGAGCATGCTTCGTGCTCTAAAGCAGAGTGTGTTTCATGGATGAGAACTGTGCTGTGTGTTTCCCTTCAGAAATTGAGTTATATTCCAGGCTCTGTTTCTTCCTACAAGCAAGACATCATTTCAGGTAAACGCAGTCACTTTTCACCTCAAATGAATATAAATCGTTTACGAAGCTCACACGTTTCTTGCTCCTAACTGAAAAGCATTGGATGTTAGATGACTTGTGGTTTGTATCAGTTTCAGAAGCAGAGTTGAACTGGCAATGGTCCGTATATGTGGGAAACACCATTATTTTGTTCAGAGCACCCTCATGTTTTGGCTCTTTTAGAGACTCTAGAAAGCAAGATCATGCTTCGTGCTCTAAAGCAGAGTGTGTTTCATGGATCAGAACTGTGCTGTGTGTTTCCCTTCAGAAATGGAGTTATATCCCAGGCTCGGTATCTTCCTAAAAGCAAGACATCTTTTCAGGTAAACTCAGTCACTTTTCATCTCAAAGGAAGCTACATCGTTCACGAAGCTCACATGTTTCTCGCTCTTAAATTGAAAGCATTGGATGTTAATGGAACTGTGCTTTGTATCAGTTTCAGGAGAAGAGTTATCCTAGATATGGTCTGTATGTGTAGGAAACACCTTTATTTTGTTCTGACCACAGTCACGTTTCCTGCTGTATTAGAGATTCTTAGAAAGCAAGAGCGTGCTTCTTGCTCTGAAGCAGACTGTGTTTCATGGATGAGAATTGTGCTGTGTGTTCCGCTTCAGAAATGGAGTTAAATCCCAGGCTCTGTGTCTTCCTACAAGCAAGACTTCTTTTCAGGTAATCTCAGTCACTTTTCAGCTCAAAGGAAGCTACATGGTTCATGAAGCTCACACGTTTCTCGCTCTTAACTTGAAAGCATTGCATGTGAATGGGAGTGTGCTTTGTATCATTTTCAGAAGAAGAGCTGACCTAGATATGGTCCGTATGTGTAGGAAACACCGTTCTTTTGTTCTCAGTACCCTCAAGTTTCTGTTGCTATTAGAGACTCTAGAAAGCAAGAGCATGCTTCTTGCTCTAAGGCAGAGTGCGTTTCATGGATGAGTACTGTGCTGTGTATTTCCCTTCAGAAATGGAGTTAAATTCCAGACTCTGTGTCTTCCTACAAGCAAGACATCATTTCATGTAAACTCTGTCATTTTCAGCTCAAATTAATATAAATCGTTTACGAAGATCACACATTTCTTGCTCTTAACTGAAAAGTATTGGATGTTAGATGACTTGTGTTTTGTATCAGTTTCAGAAGCAGAGTTGAACTAGCAATGGTCCGTATTTGTAGGAAACACTGTTCTTTTGTTCTGAGCACACTCACGTTTCCTGCTCTATTAGAGAACCTAGAAAGCAAGAGCGTCCTTCTTGCTCTAAAGCAGACTGTGTTTCATCGACTCTAGAAAGCAAGAGCGTGCTTCTTCCTATACGCAGAGTGTGTTTCCTCCTGAGAACTGTGCTGTGTGTTTCCCTTCATAAATGGAGTTAAATCACAGGCTCTGTATCTTCCTACAAGCAAGACTTCGTTTCACGTAAACTCAGTAAACTTTCAGCTCAAACAAAGCTACATCGTTCACGTATCTCACACGTTTCTTGCTCTTAATTGTAAAGCATAGGATGTTAGAGGACCTGTGGTTTGTGTCAGTTTCAGAAGCAGAGTTGAACTAGCAATGGTCCGTATGTGTAGGAAACACCGTTCTTTTGTTCTGAGTACCCTCAAGTTTCTGGCTCTATTAGAGTCTCTGGAAAGCAAGAGCATGCTTCTTGCTGTAAAGCAGAGTGTGTTTCATGGATGAGAACTGTGCTGTGTGTTTCCGTTCAGAAATGGAGTTAAATCCGAGGCTCTGTATCTTCCTACAAGCAAGACATCTTTTCAGGTAAACTCAGTCACTTTTCAGCTCAAATGAATCTACATCGTTCACTAAGCTCACACGTTTCTCTCTCTTAACTGTAAAGCATTGTATGTTAGAGGAACAGTGGTTTGTATCAGTTTCAGAAGAAGAGTTGACATAGATATGGTCTGTATGTGTAGGAAACACCGTTATTTTGTACTGACCACAGTCATGTTTCCTGCTGTATTAGAGACACTTAGAAAGCAAGAGCGTGCTTCTTGGTCTAAAGCAGAGTGTGTTTCATGGATGAGAACTGTGCTGTGTGTTTCCCTTCAGAAATGGAGTTAAATCCCAGGCTCTGTTTCTTCCTACAAGCAAGACATCATTTCAGGTAAACACAGTCACTTTTCACCTCAAATGAAAATAAATCGTTTACGAAGCTCACACGTTACTTGCTCTTAACTGTAAAGCATTGGATGTAAGAGTACCTGTGCTTTGTATCAGTTTCAGAAGCAGAGTTCAACTAGCAATGGTCCGTATTTGTAGGAAACAGTGTTCTTTTGTTCTGAGCACACTCACGTTTCCTGCTCTATTAGAGAACCTAGAAAGCAAGAGCGTCCTTCTTGCTCTAAAGCAGACTGTGTTTCATCGACTCTAGAAAGCAAGAGCGTGCTTCTTCCTATACGCAGAGTGTGTTTCTTCCTGAGAACTGTGCTGTGTGTTTCCCTTCATAAATGGAGTTAAATCACAGGCTCTGTATCTTACTACAAGCAATACTTCGTTTCATGTAAACTCAGTAACCTTTCAGCTCAAACAAAGCTACATCGTTCACGTATCTCACACGTTTCTTGCTCTTAACTGTAAAGCATAGGATGTTAGAGGACCTGTGGTTTGTATCAGTTTCAGAAGCAGAGTTGAACTAGCAATGGTCCTCATGTGTAGGAAAAACCGTTCTTTTGTTCTGAGAACCCTCAAGTTTCTGGCCCTATTAGAGTCTCTGGAAAGCAAGAGCATGCTTCTTGCTCTAAAGCTGAGTGTGTTTCATGGATGAGAACTGTGCGGTGTGTTTCCCTTCAGAAATGGAGTTAAATCCGAGACTCTGTGTCTTCCTACAAGCAAGACATCTTTTCAGGTAAACTCAGTCACTTTTCATCTCAAAGGAAGCTACATCGTTCACGAAGGTCACATGTTTCTCGCTCTTAAATTGAAAGCATTGGATGTTAATGGAACTGTGCTTTGTATCAGTTTCAGGAGAAGAGTTATCCTAGATGTGGTCCGTATGTGTAGGAAACACCTTTATTTTGTTCTGACCACAGTCAGGTTTCCTGCTGTATTAGAGATTCTTAGAAAGCAAGAGCGTGCTTCTTGCTCTGAAGCAGACTGTGTTTCATGGATGAGAATTGTGCTGTGTGTTTCGCTTCAGAAATGGAGTTAAATCCCAGGCTCTGTGTCTTCCTACAAGCAAGACTTCTTTTCAAGTAATCTCAGTCACTTTTCAGCTCAAAGGAAGCTACACGGTTCTTGAAGCTCACACGTTTCTCGCTCTTAACTTGAAAGCATTGCATGTGAATGGGACTGTGCTTTGTATCAGTTTCAGAAGAAGAGCTGACCTAGATATGGTCCGTATGTGTAGGAAACACCGTTCTTTTGTTCTCAGTACCCTCAAGTATCTGTCGCTATTAGAGACTCTAGAAAGCAAGAGCATGCTTCTTGCTCTAAAGCAGAGTGCGTTTCATGGATGAGTACTGTGCTGTGTATTTCCCTTCAGAAATGGAGTTAAATTCCAGACTCTGTGTCTTCCTACAAGCAAGACATCATTTCATGTAATCCCAGTCATTTTTCAGCTCAAATTAATATAAATCGTTTACGAAGATCACACATTTCTTGCTCTTAACTGAAAAGTATTGGATGTTAGATGACTTGTGTTTTGTATCAGTTACAGAAGCAGAGTTGAACTAGCAATGGTCCGTATTTGTAGGAAACACTGTTCTTTTGTTCTGAGCACTCTCACGTTTCCTGCTCTATTAGAGAACCTAGAAAGCAAGAGCGTCCTTCTTGCTCTAAAGCAGACTGTGTTTCATCGACTCTAGAAAGCAAGAGCGTGCTTCTTCCTATATGCAGAGTGTGTTTCCTCCTGAGAACTGTGCTGTTTGTTTCCCTTCATAAATGGAGTTAAATCACAGGCTCTGTATCTTCCTACAAGCAAGACTTCGTTTCACGTAAACTCAGTAACATTTCAGCTCAAATGAAGCTACATCGTTCACTAAGCTCACACGTTTCTCTCTCTTAACTGTAAAGCATTGAATGTTAGAGGAACTGTGGTTTGTATCAGTTTCAGAAGAATAGTTGACATAGATATGATCTGTATGTGTAGGAAACACTGTTCTTTTGTTCTGAGCACTCTCACGTTTCCTGCTCTATTAGAGAACCTAGAAAGCAAGAGCGTCCTTCTTGCTCTAAAGCAGACTGTGTTTCATCGACTCTAGAAAGCAAGAGCGTGCTTCTTCCTATATGCAGAGTCTGTTTCCTCCTGAGAACTGTGCTGTTTGTTTCCCTTCATAAATGGAGTTAAATCACAGGCTCTGTATCTTCCTACAAGCAAGACTTCGTTTCACGTAAACTCAGTAACCTTTCAGCTCAAACAAAGCTACATCGTTCACGTATCTCACACGTTTCTTGTTCTTAACTGTAAAGCATAGGATGTTAGAGGACCTGTGGTTTGTATCAGTTTCAGAAGCAGAGTTGAACTAGCAATGGTCCGTATGTGTGGGAACCCCCGTTCTTTTGTTCTGAGAACCCTCATGTTTCTGGCTCCATTAGAGTCTCTGGAAAGCAAGAGCCTGCTTCTTGCTCTAAAGCAGAGTGTGTTTCATGGATGAGAACTGTGCTGTGTGTTTCCCTTCAGAAATGGAGTTAAATCCGAGGCTCTGTGTCTTCCTACAAGCAAGACATCTTTTCAGGTAAACTCAGTCACTTTTCATCTCAAAGGAAGCTACATCGTTCACGAAGCTCACATGTTTCTCGCTCTTAAATTGAAAGCATTGGATGTTAATGGAACTGTGCTTTGTATCAGTTTCAGGAGAAGAGATATCCTAGATATGGTCTGTATGTGTAGAAAACACCTTTATTTTGTTCTGACCACAGTCACGTTTCCTGCTGTATTAGACATTCTTAGAAAGCAAGAGCGTGCTTCTTGCTCTGAAGCAGAATGTGTTTCATGGATGAGAACTGTGCTGTGTGTAAACCATCAGAAATGGAGTTAAATCACAAGCTCTGTATCTTCCTACAAGCAAGACTTCGTTTCACGTAAACTCAGTCACCTTTCAGCTCAAACAAAGCTACATCGTTCACGTGTCTCACACGTTTCTTGCTCTTAATTGTAAAGCATAGGATGTTAGAGGACCTGTGGTTTGTATCAGTTTCAGAAGCAGAGTTGAACTAGCAATGGTCCGTATGTGTAGGAAACACCGTTCTTTTGTTCTGAGTACCCTCAAGTCTCTGGCTCTATTAGAGTCTCTGGAAAGCAAGAGCATGCTTCTTGCTCTAAAGCAGAGTGTGTTTCATGGATGAGAACTGTGCTGTGTGTTTCCCTTCAGAAATGGAGTTAAATCCGAGGCTCTGTGTCTTCCTACAAGCAAGATATCTTTTCAGGTAAACTCAGTCACTTTTCATCTCAAAGGAAGCTACATCGTTCACGAAGCTCACATGTTTCTCGCTCTTAAATTGAAAGCATTGGATGTTAATGGAACTGTGCTTTGTATCAGTTTCAGGAGAAGAGTTATCCTAGATATGGTCTGTATGTGTAGGAAACACCTTTATTTTGTTCTGACCACAGTCACGTTTCCTGCTGTATTAGACATTCTTAGAAAGCAAGAGCGTGCTTCTTGCTCTGAAGCAGACTGTGTTTCATGGATGAGAATTGTGCTGTGTGTTTACCATCAGAAATGGAGTTAAATCACAAGCTCTGTATCTTCCTACAAGCAAGACTTCGTTTCACGTAAACTCAGTCACCTTTCAGCTCAAACAAAGCTACATCGTTCACGTATCTCAGACGTTTCTTGCTCTTAATTGTAAAGCATAGGATGTTAGAGGACCTGTGGTTTGTATCAGTTTCAGAAGCAGAGTTGAACTAGCAATGGTCCGTATGTGTAGGAAACACCGTTCTTTTGTTCTGAGTACCCTCAAGTTTCTGGCACTATTAGAGTCTCTGGAAAGCAAGAGCATGCTTCTTGCTCTAAAGCAGAGTGTGTTTCATGGATGAGAACTGTGCTGTGTGTTTCCCTTCAGAAATGGAGTTAAATCCGAGGCTCTGTGTCTTCCTACAAGGAAGACATCTTTTCAGGTAAACTCAGTCACTTTTCATCTCAAAGGAAGCTACATCGTTCACGAAGCTCACATGTTTCTCGCTCTTAAATTGAAAGCATTGGATGTTAATGGAACTGTGCTTTGTATCAGTTTCAGGAGAAGAGTTATCCTAGATATGGTCCGTATGTGTAGGAAACACCTTTATTTTGTTCTGACCACAGTCACGTTTCCTGCTGTATTAGAGATTCTTAGAAAGCAAGAGCGTGCTTCTTGCTCTGAAGCAGACTGTGTTTCATGGATGAGAATTGTGCTGTGTGTTTCGCTTCAGAAATGGAGTTAAATCCCAGGCTCTGTGTCTTCCTACAAGCAAGACTTCTTTTCAGGTAATCTCAGTCACTTTTCAGCTCAAAGGAAGCTACATGGTTCATGAAGCTCACACGTTTCTCGCTCTTAACTTGAAAGCATTGCATGTGAATGGGAGTGTGCTTTGTATCAGTTTCAGAAGAAGAGCTGACCTAGATATGGTCCGTATGTGTAGGAAACACCGTTCTTTTGTTCTCAGTAGCCTCAAGTTTCTGTCGCTATTAGAGACTCTAGAAAGCAAGAGCATGCTTCTTGCTCTAAAGCAGAGTGCGTTTCATGGATGAGTACTGTGCTGTGTATTTCCCTTCAGAAATGGAGTTAAATTCCAGACTCTGTGTCTTCCTACAAGCAAGACATCATTTCATGTAAACTCAGTCATTTTTCAGCTCAAATTAATATAAATCGTTTACGAAGATCACACATTTCTTGCTCTTAACTGAAAAGTATTGGATGTTAGATGACTTGTGTTTTGTATCAGTTTCAGAAGCAGAGTTGAACTAGCAATGGTCCGTATTTGTAGGAAACACTGTTCTTTTGTTCTGAGCACACTCACGTTTCCTGCTCTATTAGAGAACCTAGAAAGCAAGAGCGTCCTTCTTGCTCTAAAGCAGACTGTGTTTCATCGACTCTAGAAAGCAAGAGCCTGCTTCTTCCTATACGCAGAGTGTGTTTCCTCCTGAGAACTGTGCTGTGTGTTTCCCTTCATAAATGGAGTTAAATCACAGGCTCTGTATCTTCCTACAAGCAAGACTTCGTTTCACGTAAACTCAGTAAACTTTCAGCTCAAACAAAGCTACATCGTTCACGTATCTCACACGTTTCTTGCTCTTAATTGTAAAGCATAGGATGTTAGAGGACCTGTGGTTTGTGTCAGTTTCAGAAGCAGAGTTGAACTAGCAATGGTCCGTATGTGTAGGAAACACCGTTCTTTTGTTCAGAGTACCCTCAAGTTTCTGGCTCTATTAGAGTCTCTGGAAAGCAAGAGCATGCTTCTTGCTGTAAAGCAGAGTGTGTTTCATGGATGAGAACTGTGCTGTGTGTTTCCGTTCAGAAATGGAGTTAAATCCGAGGCTCTGTATCTTCCTACAAGCAAGACATCTTTTCAGGTAAACTCAGTCACTTTTCAGCTCAAATGAATCTACATCGTTCACTAAGCTCACACGTTTCTCTCTCTTAACTGTAAAGCATTGTATGTTAGAGGAACAGTGGTTTGTATCAGTTTCAGAAGAAGAGGTGACATAGATATGGTCTGTATGTGTAGGAAACACCGTTATTTTGTACTGACCACAGTCATGTTTCCTGCTGTATTAGAGACACTTAGAAAGCAAGAGCGTGCTTCTTGGTCTAAAGCAGAGTGTGTTTCATGGATGAGAACTGTGCTGTGTGTTTCCCTTCAGAAATGGAGTTAAATCCCAGGCTCTGTTTCTTCCTACAAGCAAGACATCATTTCAGGTAAACACAGTCACTTTTCACCTCAAATGAAAATAAATCGTTTACGAAGCTCACACGTTACTTGCTCTTAACTGTAAAGCATTGGATGTAAGAGTACCTGTGCTTTGTATCAGTTTCAGAAGCAGAGTTCAACTAGCAATGGTCCGTATTTGTAGGAAACAGTGTTCTTTTGTTCTGAGCACACTCACGTTTCCTGCTCTATTAGAGAACCTAGAAAGCAAGAGCGTCCTTCTTGCTCTAAAGCAGACTGTGTTTCATCGACTCTAGAAAGCAAGAGCGTGCTTCTTCCTATACGCAGAGTGTGTTTCTTCCTGAGAACTGTGCTGTGTGTTTCCCTTCATAAATGGAGTTAAATCACAGGCTCTGTATCTTACTACAAGCAATACTTCGTTTCATGTAAACTCAGTAACCTTTCAGCTCAAACAAAGCTACATCGTTCACGTATCTCACACGTTTCTTGCTCTTAACTGTAAAGCATAGGATGTTAGAGGACCTGTGGTTTGTATCAGTTTCAGAAGCAGAGTTGAACTAGCAATGGTCCTCATGTGTAGGAAAAACCGTTCTTTTGTTCTGAGAACCCTCAAGTTTCTGGCCCTATTAGAGTCTCTGGAAAGCAAGAGCATGCTTCTTGCTCTAAAGCTGAGTGTGTTTCATGGATGAGAACTGTGCGGTGTGTTTCCCTTCAGAAATGGAGTTAAATCCGAGACTCTGTGTCTTCCTACAAGCAAGACATCTTTTCAGGTAAACTCAGTCACTTTTCATCTCAAAGGAAGCTACATCGTTCACGAAGGTCACATGTTTCTCGCTCTTAAATTGAAAGCATTGGATGTTAATGGAACTGTGCTTTGTATCAGTTTCAGGAGAAGAGTTATCCTAGATGTGGTCCGTATGTGTAGGAAACACCTTTATTTTGTTCTGACCACAGTCAGGTTTCCTGCTGTATTAGAGATTCTTAGAAAGCAAGAGCGTGCTTCTTGCTCTGAAGCAGACTGTGTTTCATGGATGAGAATTGTGCTGTGTGTTTCGCTTCAGAAATGGAGTTAAATCCCAGGCTCTGTGTCTTCCTACAAGCAAGACTTCTTTTCAAGTAATCTCAGTCACTTTTCAGCTCAAAGGAAGCTACACGGTTCTTGAAGCTCACACGTTTCTCGCTCTTAACTTGAAAGCATTGCATGTGAATGGGACTGTGCTTTGTATCAGTTTCAGAAGAAGAGCTGACCTAGATATGGTCCGTATGTGTAGGAAACACCGTTCTTTTGTTCTCAGTACCCTCAAGTATCTGTCGCTATTAGAGACTCTAGAAAGCAAGAGCATGCTTCTTGCTCTAAAGCAGAGTGCGTTTCATGGATGAGTACTGTGCTGTGTATTTCCCTTCAGAAATGGAGTTAAATTCCAGACTCTGTGTCTTCCTACAAGCAAGACATCATTTCATGTAATCCCAGTCATTTTTCAGCTCAAATTAATATAAATCGTTTACGAAGATCACACATTTCTTGCTCTTAACTGAAAAGTATTGGATGTTAGATGACTTGTGTTTTGTATCAGTTACAGAAGCAGAGTTGAACTAGCAATGGTCCGTATTTGTAGGAAACACTGTTCTTTTGTTCTGAGCACTCTCACGTTTCCTGCTCTATTAGAGAACCTAGAAAGCAAGAGCGTCCTTCTTGCTCTAAAGCAGACTGTGTTTCATCGACTCTAGAAAGCAAGAGCGTGCTTCTTCCTATATGCAGAGTGTGTTTCCTCCTGAGAACTGTGCTGTTTGTTTCCCTTCATAAATGGAGTTAAATCACAGGCTCTGTATCTTCCTACAAGCAAGACTTCGTTTCACGTAAACTCAGTAACATTTCAGCTCAAATGAAGCTACATCGTTCACTAAGCTCACACGTTTCTCTCTCTTAACTGTAAAGCATTGAATGTTAGAGGAACTGTGGTTTGTATCAGTTTCAGAAGAATAGTTGACATAGATATGATCTGTATGTGTAGGAAACACTGTTCTTTTGTTCTGAGCACTCTCACGTTTCCTGCTCTATTAGAGAACCTAGAAAGCAAGAGCGTCCTTCTTGCTCTAAAGCAGACTGTGTTTCATCGACTCTAGAAAGCAAGAGCGTGCTTCTTCCTATACGCAGAGTGTGTTTCCTCCTGAGAACTGTGCTGTGTGTTTCCCTTCATAAATGGAGTTAAATCACAGGCTCTGTATCTTCCTACAAGCAAGACTTCCTTTCACGTAAACTCAGTCACCTTTCAGCTCAAACAAAGCTACATCGTTCACGTATCTCACACGTTTCTTGATCTTAACTGTAAAGCATAGGATGTTAGAGGACCTGTGGTTTGTATCAGTTTCAGAAGCAGAGTTGAACTAGCAATGGTCCGTATGTGTGGGAAACCCCGTTCTTTTGTTCTGAGAACCCTCAAGTTTCTGGCTCTATTAGAGTCTCTGGAAAGCAAGAGCATGCTTCTTGCTCTAAAGCAGAGTGTGTTTCATGGATGAGAACTGTGCTGTGTGTTTCCCTTCAGAAATGGAGTTAAATCAGAGGCTCTGTGTCTTCCTAAAAGCAAGACATCTTTTCAGGTAAACTCAGTCACTTTTCATCTCAAAGGAAGCTACATTGTTCACGAAGCTCCCATGTTTCTCGCTCTTAAATTGAAAGCATTGGATGTTAATGGAACTGTGCTTTGTATCAGTTTCAGGAGAAGAGATATCCTAGATATCGTCCGTATGTGTAGAAAACACCTTTATTTTGTTCTGACCACAGTCACGTTTCCTGCTGTATTAGAGATTCTTAGAAAGCAAGAGCGTGCTTCTTGCTCTGAAGCAGACTGTGTTTCATGGATGAGAACTGGGCTGTGTGTTTACCATCAGAAATGGAGTTAAATCACAAGCTCTGTATCTTCCTACAAGCAAGACTTCGTTTCACGTAAACTCAGTCACCTTTCAGCTCAAACAAAGCTACATCGTTCACGTATCTCACACGTTTCTTGCTCTTAATTGTAAAGCATAGGATGTTAGAGGACCTGTGGTTTGTATCAGTTTCAGAAGCAGAGTTGAACTAGCAATGGTCCGTATGTGTAGGAAACACCGTTCTTTTGTTCTGAGTACCCTCAAGTTTCTGGCTCTATTAGAGTCTCTGGAAAGCAAGAGCATGCTTCTTGCTCTAAAGCAGAGTGTGTTTCATGGATGAGAACTGTGCTGTGTGTTTCCCTTCAGAAATGGAGTTAAATTCGAGGCTCTGTGTCTTCCTACAAGCAAGACATCTTTTCAGGTAAACTCAGTCACTTTTCATCTCAAAGGAAGCTACATCGTTCACGAAGCTCACATGTTTCTCGCTCTTAAATTGAAAGCATTGGATGTTAATGGAACTGTGCTTTGTATCAGTTTCAGGAGAAGAGTTATCCTAGATATGGTCCGTATGTGTAGGAAACACCTTTATTTTGTTCTGACCACAGTCACGTTTCCTGCTGTATTAGAGATTCTTAGAAAGCAAGAGCGTGCTTCTTGCTCTGAAGCAGACTGTGTTTCATGGATGAGAATTGTGCTGTGTGTTTCGCTTCAGAAATGGAGTTAAATCCCAGGCTCTGTGTCTTCCTACAAGCAAGACTTCTTTTCAGGTAATCTCAGTCACTTTTCAGCTCAAAGGAAGCTACATGGTTCATGAAGCTCACACGTTTCTCGCTCTTAACTTGAAAGCATTGCATGTGAATGGGACTGTGCTTTGTATCAGTTTCAGAAGAAGAGCTGACCTAGATATGGTCCGTATGTGTAGGAAACACCGTTCTTTTGTTCTCAGTAGCCTCAAGTTTCCGTCGCTATTAGAGACTCTAGAAAGCAAGAGCATGCTTCTTGCTCTAAAGCGGAGTGCGTTTCATGGATGAGTACTGTGCTGTGTATTTCCCTTCAGAAATGGAGTTAAATTCCAGACTCTGGGTCTTCCTACAAGCAAGACATCATTTCATGTAAACTCAGTCATTTTTCAGCTCAAATTAATATAAATCGTTTACGAAGATCACACATTTCTTGCTCTTAACTGAAAAGTATTGGATGTTAGATGACTTGTGTTTTGTATCAGTTTCAGAAGCAGAGTTGAACTAGCAATGGTCCGTATTTGTAGGAAACACTGTTCTTTTGTTCTGAGCACACTCACGTTTCCTGCTCTATTAGAGAACCTAGAAAGCAAGAGCGTCCTTCTTGCTCTAAAGCAGACTGTGTTTCATCGACTCTAGAAAGCAAGAGCGTGCTTCTTCCTATACGCAGAGTGTGTTTCCTCCTGAGAACTGTGCTATGTGTTTCCCTTCATAAATGGAGTTAAATCACAGGCTCTGTATCTTCCTACAAGCAAGACTTCGTTTCACGTAAACTCAGTAACATTTCTGCTCAAACAAAGCTACATCGTTTACGTATCTCACACGTTTCTTGATCTTAACTGTAAAGCATAGGATGTTAGAGGACCTGTGGTTTGTATCAGTTTCAGAAGCAGAGATGAACTAGCAATGGTCCGTATGTGTAGGAAACACCGTTCTTTTGTTCTGAGAACTCTCATGTTTCTGGCTCTATTAGAGTCTCTGGAAAGCAAGAGCATGCTTCTTGCTCTAAAGCAGAGTGTGTTTCATGGATGAGAACTGTGCTGTGTGTTTCCCTTCAGAAATGGAGTTAAATCCGAGGCTCTGTGTCTTCCTACAAGCAAGACATCTTTTCAGGTAAACTCAGTCACTTTTCAGCTCAAAGGAAGCTACATCGTTCACGAAGCTCACATGTTTCTTGTTCTTAAATTGAAAGCATTGGATGTTAATGGAACTGTGCTTTGTATCAGTTTCAGAAGAAGAGTTGACCTAGATATGGTCCGTATGTGTGGGAAACACCGTTCTTTTGTTCTCAGTACCCTCAAGTTTCTGTCGCTATTAGAGACTCTAGAAAGCAAGAGCATGCTTCGTGCTCTAAAGCAGAGTGTGTTTCATGGATGAGAACTGTGCTGTGTGTTTCCCTTCAGAAATGGAGTTAAAACCCAGGCTCGGTATGTTCCTTAAAGCAAGACATCTTTTCAGGTAAACTCAGTCACTTTTCAGCTCAAATGAAGCTATATCGTTCACTAAGCTCACACGTTTCTCTCTCTTAACTGTAAAGCATTGTATGTTAGAGGAACAGTGGTTTGTATCAGTTTCAGAAGAAGAGTTGACATAGATATGGTCTGTATGTGTAGGAAACACCGTTATTTTGTTCTGACCACAGTCATATTTCCTGCTGTATTAGAGACACTTAGAAAGCAAGAGCGTGCTTCTTGCTCTAAAGCAGAGTGTGTTTCATGGATGAGAACTGTGCTGTGTGTTTCCCTTCAGAAATGGAGTTATATTCCAGGCTATGTTTCTTCCTACAAGCAAGACATCATTTAAGGTAAACACAGTCACGTTTCACCTCAAATGAATATAAATCGTTTACGAAGCTCACACGTTTCTTGCTCTTAACTGTAAAGCATTGGATGTAAGAGTACCTGTGCTTTCTTATCAGTTTCAGAAGCAGAGTTGAACTAGCAATGGTCCGCATGTGTAGGAAACACTGTTCTTTTGTTCTGAGCACACTCACGTTTCCTGCTCTATTAGAGAACCTAGAAAGCAAGAGCGTCCTTCTGGCTCTAAGGCAGACTGTGTTTCATCGACTCTAGAAAGCAAGAGCGTGCTTCTTCCTATACGCAGAGTGTTTTTCCTCCTGAGAACTGTGCTGTGTGTTTCCCTTCATAAATGGAGTTAAATCACAGGCTCTGTATCTTCCTACAAGCAAGACTTCGTTTCACGTAAACTCAGTCACCTTTCAGCTCAAACAAAGCTACATCGTTCACGTATCTCACACGTTTCTTGCTCTTAATTGTAAAGCATTGGATGTTAGAGGACCTGTTGTTTGTATCAGTTTCAGAAGCACAGTTGAACTAGCAATTGTCCGTATGTGTAGGAAACCCCGTTCTTTTGTTCTGAGTACCCTCAAGTTTCTGGCTCTATAAGAGACTCTAGAAAGCAAGAGCGTTGTTCTTCCTATACGCAGAGTGTGTTTCATGGATGAGAACTGTGCTGTGTGTTTCCCCACAGAAATGGAGTTATATCCCAGGCTCTGTATCTTCCTAAAAGCAAGACATCTTTTCAGGTAAACTCAGTCACTTTTCAGCTCAAAGAAAGCTACATCGTTCACGAAGCTCACATGTTTCTCGCTCTTAAATTGAAAGCATTGGATGTTAATGGAACTGTGCTTTGTATCAGTTTCAGGAGAAGAGTTATCCTAGATATGGTCCGTATGTGTAGGAAACACCTTTATTTTGTTCTGACCACAGTCACGTTTCCTGCTGTATTAGAGATTCTTAGAAAGCAAGAGCGTGCTTCTTGCTCTGAAGCAGACTGTGTTTCATGGATGAGAATTGTGCTGTGTGTTCCGCTTCAGAAATGGAGTTAAATCCCAGGCTCTGTGTCTTCCTACAAGCAAGACTTCTTTTCAGGTAATCTCAGTCACTTTTCAGCTCAAAGGAAGCTACATGGTTCATGAAGCTCACACGTTTCTCGCTCTTAACTTGAAAGCATTGCATGTGAATGGGACTGTGCTTTGTATCAGTTTCAGAAGAAGAGCTGACCTAGATATGGTCCGTATGTGTAGGAAACACCGTTCTTTTGTTCTCAGTAGCCTCAAGTTTCTGTCGCTATTAGAGACTCTAGAAAGCAAGAGCATGCTTCTTGCTCTAAAGCAGAGTGCGTTTCATGGATGAGTACTGTGCTGTGTATTTCCCTTCAGAAATGGAGTTAAATTCCAGACTCTGTGTCTTCCTACAAGCAAGACATCATTTCATGTATACTCAGTCATTTTTCAGCTCAAATTAATATAAATCGTTTACGAAGATCACACATTTCTTGCTCTTAACTGAAAAGTATTGGATGTTAGATGACTTGTGTTTTGTATCAGTTACAGAACCAGA
Source organism: Onychomys arenicola (assembly GCA_949786405.1). Taxonomy (NCBI): domain Eukaryota; kingdom Metazoa; phylum Chordata; class Mammalia; order Rodentia; family Cricetidae; genus Onychomys; species Onychomys arenicola. The sequence continues at coordinate 124,048 of CATKUM010000142.1, read as the reverse complement.
GTAGAACTGGCAATGGTCCGTATATGTAGGAAACACCATTATTTTGTTCAGAGCAGCCTCATGTTTTGGCTCCATTAGAGACTCTAGAAAGCAAGATCATGCTTCCTGATCTAAAGCAGAGTGTGTTTCTTGGATTAGAACTGTGCTGTGTGTTTCCCTTCAGAAATGGAGTTAAATCCCATGCTCGGTATCTTCCTAAAAGCAAGACATCTTTTCAGGTAAACTCAGTCACTTTTCAGCTCAAATGAAGCTACATCGTTCACTAAGCTCACACGTTTCTCTCTCTTAACTGTAAAGCATTGAATGTTAGAGGAACTGTGGTTTGTATCAGTTTCAGAAGAAGAGTTGACATAGATATGGTCTGTATGTGTAGGAAACACCGTTATTTTGTTCTGACCACAGTCACGTTTCCTCCTGTATTAGAGACACTTAGAAAGCAAGAGCGTGCTTCCTGCTCTAAAGCAGAGTGTGTTTCATGGATGAGAACTGTGCTGTGTGTTTCCCTTCATAAATGGAGTTAAATCACAGGCTCTGTATCTTCCTACAAGCAAGACTTCTTTTCAGGTAATCTCAGTCACTTTTCAGCTCAAAGGAAGCTACATGGTTCATGAAGCTCACACGTTTCTCGCTCTTAACTTGAAAGCATTGGATGTTAATGGAACTCTGCTTTGTATCAGTTTCAGAAGAAGAGTTGACCTAGATATGGTCCGTATGTGTAGTAAACACCGTTCTTTTGTTCTCAGTACCCTCAAGTTTCTGTCGCTATTAGAGACTCTAGAAAGCAAGAGCATGCTTCGTGCTCTAAAGCAGAGTGTGTTTCATGGATGAGAACTGTGCTGTGTGTATCCTTCAGAAATGGAGTTATATTCCAGGCTCTGTTTCTTCCTACAAGCAAGACATCTTTTCAGGTAAACTCAGTCACTTTTCAGCTCAAATGAAGCTATATCGTTCACTAAGCTCACACGTTTCTCTCTCTTAACTGTAAAGCATTGTATGTTAGAGGAACAGTGGTTTGTATCAGTTTCAGAAGAAGAGTTGACATAGATATGGTCTGTATGTGTAGGAAACACCGTTATTTTGTTCTGACCACAGTCATATTTCCTGCTGTATTAGAGACACTTAGAAAGCAAGAGCGTGCTTCTTGCTCTAAAGCAGAGTGTGTTTCATGGATGAGAACTGTGCTGTGTGTTTCCCTTCAGAAATGGAGTTATATTCCAGGCTATGTTTCTTCCTACAAGCAAGACATCATTTAAGGTAAACACAGTCACGTTTCACCTCAAATGAATATAAATCGTTTACGAAGCTCACACGTTTCTTGCTCTTAACTGTAAAGCATTGGATGTAAGAGTACCTGTGCTTTCTTATCAGTTTCAGAAGCAGAGTTGAACTAGCAATGGTCCGCATGTGTAGGAAACACTGTTCTTTTGTTCTGAGCACACTCACGTTTCCTGCTCTATTAGAGAACCTAGAAAGCAAGAGCGTCCTTCTGGCTCTAAGGCAGACTGTGTTTCATCGACTCTAGAAAGCAAGAGCGTGCTTCTTCCTATACGCAGAGTGTTTTTCCTCCTGAGAACTGTGCTGTGTGTTTCCCTTCATAAATGGAGTTAAATCACAGGCTCTGTATCTTCCTACAAGCAAGACTTCGTTTCACGTAAACTCAGTCACCTTTCAGCTCAAACAAAGCTACATCGTTCACGTATCTCACACGTTTCTTGCTCTTAATTGTAAAGCATTGGATGTTAGAGGACCTGTTGTTTGTATCAGTTTCAGAAGCACAGTTGAACTAGCAATTGTCCGTATGTGTAGGAAACCCCGTTCTTTTGTTCTGAGTACCCTCAAGTTTCTGGCTCTATAAGAGACTCTAGAAAGCAAGAGCGTTGTTCTTCCTATACGCAGAGTGTGTTTCATGGATGAGAACTGTGCTGTGTGTTTCCCCACAGAAATGGAGTTATATCCCAGGCTCTGTATCTTCCTAAAAGCAAGACATCTTTTCAGGTAAACTCAGTCACTTTTCAGCTCAAAGAAAGCTACATCGTTCACGAAGCTCACATGTTTCTCGCTCTTAAATTGAAAGCATTGGATGTTAATGGAACTGTGCTTTGTATCAGTTTCAGGAGAAGAGTTATCCTAGATATGGTCCGTATGTGTAGGAAACACCTTTATTTTGTTCTGACCACAGTCACGTTTCCTGCTGTATTAGAGATTCTTAGAAAGCAAGAGCGTGCTTCTTGCTCTGAAGCAGACTGTGTTTCATGGATGAGAATTGTGCTGTGTGTTCCGCTTCAGAAATGGAGTTAAATCCCAGGCTCTGTGTCTTCCTACAAGCAAGACTTCTTTTCAGGTAATCTCAGTCACTTTTCAGCTCAAAGGAAGCTACATGGTTCATGAAGCTCACACGTTTCTCGCTCTTAACTTGAAAGCATTGCATGTGAATGGGACTGTGCTTTGTATCAGTTTCAGAAGAAGAGCTGACCTAGATATGGTCCGTATGTGTAGGAAACACCGTTCTTTTGTTCTCAGTAGCCTCAAGTTTCTGTCGCTATTAGAGACTCTAGAAAGCAAGAGCATGCTTCTTGCTCTAAAGCAGAGTGCGTTTCATGGATGAGTACTGTGCTGTGTATTTCCCTTCAGAAATGGAGTTAAATTCCAGACTCTGTGTCTTCCTACAAGCAAGACATCATTTCATGTATACTCAGTCATTTTTCAGCTCAAATTAATATAAATCGTTTACGAAGATCACACATTTCTTGCTCTTAACTGAAAAGTATTGGATGTTAGATGACTTGTGTTTTGTATCAGTTACAGAACCAGAGTAGAACTGGCAATGGTCCGTATATGTAGGAAACACCATTATTTTGTTCAGAGCAGCCTCATGTTTTGGCTCCATTAGAGACTCTAGAAAGCAAGATCATGCTTCCTGATCTAAAGCAGAGTGTGTTTCTTGGATTAGAACTGTGCTGTGTGTTTCCCTTCAGAAATGGAGTTAAATCCCATGCTCGGTATCTTCCTAAAAGCAAGACATCTTTTCAGGTAAACTCAGTCACTTTTCAGCTCAAATGAAGCTACATCGTTCACTAAGCTCACACGTTTCTCTCTCTTAACTGTAAAGCATTGAATGTTAGAGGAACTGTGGTTTGTATCAGTTTCAGAAGAAGAGTTGACATAGATATGGTCTGTATGTGTAGGAAACACCGTTATTTTGTTCTGACCACAGTCACGTTTCCTCCTGTATTAGAGACACTTAGAAAGCAAGAGCGTGCTTCCTGCTCTAAAGCAGAGTGTGTTTCATGGATGAGAACTGTGCTGTGTGTTTCCCTTCATAAATGGAGTTAAATCACAGGCTCTGTATCTTCCTACAAGCAAGACATCTTTTCAGGTAATCTCAGTCACTTTTCAGCTCAAAGGAAGCTACATGGTTCATGAAGCTCACACGTTTCTCGCTCTTAACTTGAAAGCATTGGATGTTAATGGAACTCTGCTTTGTATCAGTTTCAGAAGAAGAGTTGACCTAGATATGGTCCGTATGTGTAGTAAACACCGTTCTTTTGTTCTCAGTACCCTCAAGTTTCTGTCGCTATTAGAGACTCTAGAAAGCAAGAGCATGCTTCGTGCTCTAAAGCAGAGTGTGTTTCATGGATGAGAACTGTGCTGTGTGTATCCTTCAGAAATGGAGTTATATTCCAGGCTCTGTTTCTTCCTACAAGCAAGACATCATTTCAGGTAAACACAGTCACTTTTCACCTAAAATTAATATAAATCGTTTACGAAGCTCACACGATTCTTGCTCTTAACTGTAAAGCATAGGATGTTAGAGGACCTGTGGTTTGTATCAGTTTCAGAAGCAGAGTTGAACTAGCAATGGTCCGTATGTGTAGGAAACACCGTTCTTTTGTTCTGAGTACCCTCAAGTCTCTGGCACTATTAGAGTCTCTGGAAAGCAAGAGCATGCTTCTTGCTCTAAAGCAGAGTGTGTTTCATGGATGAGAACTGTGCTGTGTGTTTCCCTTCAGAAATGGAGTTAAATCCCATGCTCGGTATCTTCCTAAAAGCCAGACATCTTTTCAGGTAAACTCAGTCACTTTTCAGCTCAAATGAAGCTACATCGTTCACTAAGCTCACACGTTTCTCTCTCTTAATTGTAAAGCATTGAATGTTAGAGGAAGTGTGGTTTGTATCAGTTTCAGAAGAAGAGTTGACATAGATATGGTCTGTATGTGTAGGAAACACCGTTATTTTGTTCTGACCACAGTCTCGTTTCTTGCTGTATTAGAGACACTTAGAAAGCAAGAGCGTGCTTCTTGCTCTGAAGCAGACTGTGTTTCATGGATGAGAATTGTGCTGTGTGTTTACCATCAGAAATGGAGTTAAATCACAAGCTCTGTATCTTCCTACAAGCAAGACTTCGTTTCACCTAAACTCAGTCACCTTTCAGCTCAAACAAAGCTACATCGTTCACGTATCTCAGACGTTTCTTGCTCTTAATTGTAAAGCATAGGATGTTAGAGGACCTGTGGTTTGTATCAGTTTCAGAAGCAGAGTTGAACTAGCAATGGTCCGTATGTGTAGGAAACACCGTTCTTTTGTTCTGAGTACCCTCAAGTTTCTGGCACTATTAGAGTCTCTGGAAAGCAAGAGCATGCTTCTTGCTCTAAAGCAGAGTGTGTTTCATGGATGAGAACTGTGCTGTGTGTTTCCCTTCAGAAATGGAGTTAAATCCGAGGCTCTGTGTCTTCCTACAAGGAAGACATCTTTTCAGGTAAACTCAGTCACTTTTCATCTCAAAGGAAGCTACATCGTTCACGAAGCTCACATGTTTCTCGCTCTTAAATTGAAAGCATTGGATGTTAATGGAACTGTGCTTTGTATCAGTTTCAGGAGAAGAGTTATCCTAGATATGGTCCGTATGTGTAGGAAACACCTTTATTTTGTTCTGACCACAGTCACGTTTCCTGCTGTATTAGAGATTCTTAGAAAGCAAGAGCGTGCTTCTTGCTCTGAAGCAGACTGTGTTTCATGGATGAGAATTGTGCTGTGTGTTTCACTTCAGAAATGGAGTTAAATCCCAGGCTCTGTGTCTTCCTACAAGCAAGACTTCTTTTCAGGTAATCTCAGTCACTTTTCAGCTCAAAGGAAGCTACATGGTTCATGAAGCTCACACGTTTCTCGCTCTTAACTTGAAAGCATTGCATGTGAATGGGAGTGTGCTTTGTATCAGTTTCAGAAGAAGAGCTGACCTAGATATGGTCCGTATGTGTAGGAAACACCGTTCTTTTGTTCTCAGTAGCCTCAAGTTTCTGTCGCTATTAGAGACTCTAGAAAGCAAGAGCATGCTTCTTGCTCTAAAGCAGAGTGCGTTTCATGGATGAGTACTGTGCTGTGTATTTCCCTTCAGAAATGGAGTTAAATTCCAGACTCTGTGTCTTCCTACAAGCAAGACATCATTTCATGTAAACTCAGTCATTTTTCAGCTCAAATTAATATAAATCGTTTACGAAGATCACACATTTCTTGCTCTTAACTGAAAAGTATTGGATGTTAGATGACTTGTGTTTTGTATCAGTTTCAGAAGCAGAGTTGAACTAGCAATGGTCCGTATTTGTAGGAAACACTGTTCTTTTGTTCTGAGCACACTCACGTTTCCTGCTCTATTAGAGAACCTAGAAAGCAAGAGCGTCCTTCTTGCTCTAAAGCAGACTGTGTTTCATCGACTCTAGAAAGCAAGAGCCTGCTTCTTCCTATACGCAGAGTGTGTTTCCTCCTGAGAACTGTGCTGTGTGTTTCCCTTCATAAATGGAGTTAAATCACAGGCTCTGTATCTTCCTACAAGCAAGACTTCGTTTCACGTAAACTCAGTAAACTTTCAGCTCAAACAAAGCTACATCGTTCACGTATCTCACACGTTTCTTGCTCTTAATTGTAAAGCATAGGATGTTAGAGGACCTGTGGTTTGTGTCAGTTTCAGAAGCAGAGTTGAACTAGCAATGGTCCGTATGTGTAGGAAACACCGTTCTTTTGTTCAGAGTACCCTCAAGTTTCTGGCTCTATTAGAGTCTCTGGAAAGCAAGAGCATGCTTCTTGCTGTAAAGCAGAGTGTGTTTCATGGATGAGAACTGTGCTGTGTGTTTCCGTTCAGAAATGGAGTTAAATCCGAGGCTCTGTATCTTCCTACAAGCAAGACATCTTTTCAGGTAAACTCAGTCACTTTTCAGCTCAAATGAATCTACATCGTTCACTAAGCTCACACGTTTCTCTCTCTTAACTGTAAAGCATTGTATGTTAGAGGAACAGTGGTTTGTATCAGTTTCAGAAGAAGAGGTGACATAGATATGGTCTGTATGTGTAGGAAACACCGTTATTTTGTACTGACCACAGTCATGTTTCCTGCTGTATTAGAGACACTTAGAAAGCAAGAGCGTGCTTCTTGGTCTAAAGCAGAGTGTGTTTCATGGATGAGAACTGTGCTGTGTGTTTCCCTTCAGAAATGGAGTTAAATCCCAGGCTCTGTTTCTTCCTACAAGCAAGACATCATTTCAGGTAAACACAGTCACTTTTCACCTCAAATGAAAATAAATCGTTTACGAAGCTCACACGTTACTTGCTCTTAACTGTAAAGCATTGGATGTAAGAGTACCTGTGCTTTGTATCAGTTTCAGAAGCAGAGTTCAACTAGCAATGGTCCGTATTTGTAGGAAACAGTGTTCTTTTGTTCTGAGCACACTCACGTTTCCTGCTCTATTAGAGAACCTAGAAAGCAAGAGCGTCCTTCTTGCTCTAAAGCAGACTGTGTTTCATCGACTCTAGAAAGCAAGAGCGTGCTTCTTCCTATACGCAGAGTGTGTTTCTTCCTGAGAACTGTGCTGTGTGTTTCCCTTCATAAATGGAGTTAAATCACAGGCTCTGTATCTTACTACAAGCAATACTTCGTTTCATGTAAACTCAGTAACCTTTCAGCTCAAACAAAGCTACATCGTTCACGTATCTCACACGTTTCTTGCTCTTAACTGTAAAGCATAGGATGTTAGAGGACCTGTGGTTTGTATCAGTTTCAGAAGCAGAGTTGAACTAGCAATGGTCCTCATGTGTAGGAAAAACCGTTCTTTTGTTCTGAGAACCCTCAAGTTTCTGGCCCTATTAGAGTCTCTGGAAAGCAAGAGCATGCTTCTTGCTCTAAAGCTGAGTGTGTTTCATGGATGAGAACTGTGCGGTGTGTTTCCCTTCAGAAATGGAGTTAAATCCGAGACTCTGTGTCTTCCTACAAGCAAGACATCTTTTCAGGTAAACTCAGTCACTTTTCATCTCAAAGGAAGCTACATCGTTCACGAAGGTCACATGTTTCTCGCTCTTAAATTGAAAGCATTGGATGTTAATGGAACTGTGCTTTGTATCAGTTTCAGGAGAAGAGTTATCCTAGATGTGGTCCGTATGTGTAGGAAACACCTTTATTTTGTTCTGACCACAGTCAGGTTTCCTGCTGTATTAGAGATTCTTAGAAAGCAAGAGCGTGCTTCTTGCTCTGAAGCAGACTGTGTTTCATGGATGAGAATTGTGCTGTGTGTTTCGCTTCAGAAATGGAGTTAAATCCCAGGCTCTGTGTCTTCCTACAAGCAAGACTTCTTTTCAAGTAATCTCAGTCACTTTTCAGCTCAAAGGAAGCTACACGGTTCTTGAAGCTCACACGTTTCTCGCTCTTAACTTGAAAGCATTGCATGTGAATGGGACTGTGCTTTGTATCAGTTTCAGAAGAAGAGCTGACCTAGATATGGTCCGTATGTGTAGGAAACACCGTTCTTTTGTTCTCAGTACCCTCAAGTATCTGTCGCTATTAGAGACTCTAGAAAGCAAGAGCATGTTTCTTGCTCTAAAGCAGAGTGCGTTTCATGGATGAGTACTGTGCTGTGTATTTCCCTTCAGAAATGGAGTTAAATTCCAGACTCTGTGTCTTCCTACAAGCAAGACATCATTTCATGTAATCCCAGTCATTTTTCAGCTCAAATTAATATAAATCGTTTACGAAGATCACACATTTCTTGCTCTTAACTGAAAAGTATTGGATGTTAGATGACTTGTGTTTTGTATCAGTTACAGAAGCAGAGTTGAACTAGCAATGGTCCGTATTTGTAGGAAACACTGTTCTTTTGTTCTGAGCACTCTCACGTTTCCTGCTCTATTAGAGAACCTAGAAAGCAAGAGCGTCCTTCTTGCTCTAAAGCAGACTGTGTTTCATCGACTCTAGAAAGCAAGAGCGTGCTTCTTCCTATATGCAGAGTGTGTTTCCTCCTGAGAACTGTGCTGTTTGTTTCCCTTCATAAATGGAGTTAAATCACAGGCTCTGTATCTTCCTACAAGCAAGACTTCGTTTCACGTAAACTCAGTAACATTTCAGCTCAAATGAAGCTACATCGTTCACTAAGCTCACACGTTTCTCTCTCTTAACTGTAAAGCATTGAATGTTAGAGGAACTGTGGTTTGTATAAGTTTCAGAAGAATAGTTGACATAGATATGATCTGTATGTGTAGGAAACACTGTTCTTTTGTTCTGAGCACTCTCACGTTTCCTGCTCTATTAGAGAACCTAGAAAGCAAGAGCGTCCTTCTTGCTCTAAAGCAGACTGTGTTTCATCGACTCTAGAAAGCAAGAGCGTGCTTCTTCCTATATGCAGAGTCTGTTTCCTCCTGAGAACTGTGCTGTTTGTTTCCCTTCATAAATGGAGTTAAATCACAGGCTCTGTATCTTCCTACAAGCAAGACTTCGTTTCACGTAAACTCAGTAACCTTTCAGCTCAAACAAAGCTACATCGTTCACGTATCTCACACGTTTCTTGATCTTAACTGTAAAGCATAGGATGTTAGAGGACCTGTGGTTTGTATCAGTTTCAGAAGCAGAGTTGAACTAGCAATGGTCCGTATGTGTGGGAACCCCCGTTCTTTTGTTCTGAGAACCCTCATGTTTCTGGCTCCATTAGAGTCTCTGGAAAGCAAGAGCCTGCTTCTTGCTCTAAAGCAGAGTGTGTTTCATGGATGAGAACTGTGCTGTGTGTTTCCCTTCAGAAATGGAGTTAAATCCGAGGCTCTGTGTCTTCCTACAAGCAAGACATCTTTTCAGGTAAACTCAGTCACTTTTCATCTCAAAGGAAGCTACATCGTTCACGAAGCTCACATGTTTCTCGCTCTTAAATTGAAAGCATTGGATGTTAATGGAACTGTGCTTTGTATCAGTTTCAGGAGAAGAGATATCCTAGATATGGTCTGTATGTGTAGAAAACACCTTTATTTTGTTCTGACCACAGTCACGTTTCCTGCTGTATTAGACATTCTTAGAAAGCAAGAGCGTGCTTCTTGCTCTGAAGCAGAATGTGTTTCATGGATGAGAACTGTGCTGTGTGTAAACCATCAGAAATGGAGTTAAATCACAAGCTCTGTATCTTCCTACAAGCAAGACTTCGTTTCACGTAAACTCAGTCACCTTTCAGCTCAAACAAAGCTACATCGTTCACGTGTCTCACACGTTTCTTGCTCTTAATTGTAAAGCATAGGATGTTAGAGGACCTGTGGTTTGTATCAGTTTCAGAAGCAGAGTTGAACTAGCAATGGTCCGTATGTGTAGGAAACACCGTTCTTTTGTTCTGAGTACCCTCAAGTCTCTGGCTCTATTAGAGTCTCTGGAAAGCAAGAGCATGCTTCTTGCTCTAAAGCAGAGTGTGTTTCATGGATGAGAACTGTGCTGTGTGTTTCCCTTCAGAAATGGAGTTAAATCCGAGGCTCTGTGTCTTCCTACAAGCAAGATATCTTTTCAGGTAAACTCAGTCACTTTTCATCTCAAAGGAAGCTACATCGTTCACGAAGCTCACATGTTTCTCGCTCTTAAATTGAAAGCATTGGATGTTAATGGAACTGTGCTTTGTATCAGTTTCAGGAGAAGAGTTATCCTAGATATGGTCTGTATGTGTAGGAAACACCTTTATTTTGTTCTGACCACAGTCACGTTTCCTGCTGTATTAGACATTCTTAGAAAGCAAGAGCGTGCTTCTTGCTCTGAAGCAGACTGTGTTTCATGGATGAGAATTGTGCTGTGTGTTTACCATCAGAAATGGAGTTAAATCACAAGCTCTGTATCTTCCTACAAGCAAGACTTCGTTTCACGTAAACTCAGTCACCTTTCAGCTCAAACAAAGCTACATCGTTCACGTATCTCAGACGTTTCTTGCTCTTAATTGTAAAGCATAGGATGTTAGAGGACCTGTGGTTTGTATCAGTTTCAGAAGCAGAGTTGAACTAGCAATGGTCCGTATGTGTAGGAAACACCGTTCTTTTGTTCTGAGTACCCTCAAGTTTCTGGCTCTATTAGAGTCTCTGGAAAGCAAGAGCATGCTTCTTGCTCTAAAGCAGAGTGTGTTTCATGGATGAGAACTGTGCTGTGTGTTTCCCTTCAGAAATGGAGTTAAATCCGAGGCTCTGTGTCTTCCTACAAGGAAGACATCTTTTCAGGTAAACTCAGTCACTTTTCATCTCAAAGGAAGCTACATCGTTCACGAAGCTCACATGTTTCTCGCTCTTAAATTGAAAGCATTGGATGTTAATGGAACTGTGCTTTGTATCAGTTTCAGGAGAAGAGTTATCCTAGATATGGTCTGTATGTGTAGGAAACACCTTTATTTTGTTCTGACCACAGTCACGTTTCCTGCTGTATTAGAGATTCTTAGAAAGCAAGAGCGTGCTTCTTGCTCTGAAGCAGACTGTGTTTCATGGATGAGAATTGTGCTGTGTGTTTCGCTTCAAAAATGGAGTTAAATCCCTGGCTCTGTGTCTTCCTACAAGCAAGACTTCTTTTCAGGTAATCTCAGTCACTTTTCAGCTCAAAGGAAGCTACATGGTTCATGAAGCTCACACGTTTCTCGCTCTTAACTTGAAAGCATTGCATGTGAATGGGAGTGTGCTTTGTATCAGTTTCAGAAGAAGAGCTGACCTAGATATGGTCCGTATGTGTAGGAAACACCGTTCTTTTGTTCTCAGTAGCCTCAAGTTTCTGTCGCTATTAGAGACTCTAGAAAGCAAGAGCATGCTTCTTGCTCTGAAGCAGAGTGCGTTTCATGGATGAGTACTGTGCTGTGTATTTCCCTTCAGAAATGGAGTTAAATTCCAGACTCTGTGTCTTCCTACAAGCAAGACATCATTTCATGTAAACTCAGTCATTTTTCAGCTCAAATTAATATAAATCGTTTACGAAGATCACACATTTCTTGCTCTTAACTGAAAAGTATTGGATTTTAGATGACTTGTGTTTTGTATCAGTTTCAGAAGCAGAGTTGAACTAGCAATGGTCCGTATTTGTAGGAAACACTGTTCTTTTGTTCTGAGCACACTCACGTTTCCTGCTCTATTAGAGAACCTAGAAAGCAAGAGCGTCCTTCTTGCTCTAAAGCAGACTGTGTTTCATCGACTCTAGAAAGCAAGAGCGTGCTTCTTCCTATACGCAGAGTGTGTTTCCTCCTGAGAACTGTGCTGTGTGTTTCCCTTCATAAATGGAGTTAAATCACAGGCTCTGTATCTTCCTACAAGCAAGACTTCCTTTCACGTAAACTCAGTCACCTTTCAGCTCAAACAAAGCTACATCGTTCACGTATCTCACACGTTTCTTGATCTTAACTGTAAAGCATAGGATGTTAGAGGACCTGTGGTTTGTATCAGTTTCAGAAGCAGAGTTGAACTAGCAATGGTCCGTATGTGTGGGAAACCCCGTTCTTTTGTTCTGAGAACCCTCAAGTTTCTGGCTCTATTAGAGTCTCTGGAAAGCAAGAGCATGCTTCTTGCTCTAAAGCAGAGTGTGTTTCATGGATGAGAACTGTGCTGTGTGTTTCCCTTCAGAAATGGAGTTAAATCAGAGGCTCTGTGTCTTCCTAAAAGCAAGACATCTTTTCAGGTAAACTCAGTCACTTTTCATCTCAAAGGAAGCTACATTGTTCACGAAGCTCCCATGTTTCTCGCTCTTAAATTGAAAGCATTGGATGTTAATGGAACTGTGCTTTGTATCAGTTTCAGGAGAAGAGATATCCTAGATATCGTCCGTATGTGTAGAAAACACCTTTATTTTGTTCTGACCACAGTCACGTTTCCTGCTGTATTAGAGATTCTTAGAAAGCAAGAGCGTGCTTCTTGCTCTGAAGCAGACTGTGTTTCATGGATGAGAACTGGGCTGTGTGTTTACCATCAGAAATGGAGTTAAATCACAAGCTCTGTATCTTCCTACAAGCAAGACTTCGTTTCACGTAAACTCAGTCACCTTTCAGCTCAAACAAAGCTACATCGTTCACTTATCTCACACGTTTCTTGCTCTTAATTGTAAAGCATAGGATGTTAGAGGACCTGTGGTTTGTATCAGTTTCAGAAGCAGAGTTGAACTAGCAATGGTCCGTATGTGTAGGAAACACCGTTCTTTTGTTCTGAGTACCCTCAAGTTTCTGGCTCTATTAGAGTCTCTGGAAAGCAAGAGCATGCTTCTTGCTCTAAAGCAGAGTGTGTTTCATGGATGAGAACTGTGCTGTGTGTTTCCCTTCAGAAATGGAGTTAAATTCGAGGCTCTGTGTCTTCCTACAAGCAAGACATCTTTTCAGGTAAACTCAGTCACTTTTCATCTCAAAGGAAGCTACATCGTTCACGAAGCTCACATGTTTCTCGCTCTTAAATTGAAAGCATTGGATGTTAATGGAACTGTGCTTTGTATCAGTTTCAGGAGAAGAGTTATCCTAGATATGGTCCGTATGTGTAGGAAACACCTTTATTTTGTTCTGACCACAGTCACGTTTCCTGCTGTATTAGAGATTCTTAGAAAGCAAGAGCGTGCTTCTTGCTCTGAAGCAGACTGTGTTTCATGGATGAGAATTGTGCTGTGTGTTTCGCTTCAGAAATGGAGTTAAATCCCAGGCTCTGTGTCTTCCTACAAGCAAGACTTCTTTTCAGGTAATCTCAGTCACTTTTCAGCTCAAAGGAAGCTACATGGTTCATGAAGCTCACACGTTTCTCGCTCTTAACTTGAAAGCATTGCATGTGAATGGGACTGTGCTTTGTATCAGTTTCAGAAGAAGAGCTGACCTAGATATGGTCCGTATGTGTAGGAAACACCGTTCTTTTGTTCTCAGTAGCCTCAAGTTTCCGTCGCTATTAGAGACTCTAGAAAGCAAGAGCATGCTTCTTGCTCTAAAGCGGAGTGCGTTTCATGGATGAGTACTGTGCTGTGTATTTCCCTTCAGAAATGGAGTTAAATTCCAGACTCTGGGTCTTCCTACAAGCAAGACATCATTTCATGTAAACTCAGTCATTTTTCAGCTCAAATTAATATAAATCGTTTACGAAGATCACACATTTCTTGCTCTTAACTGAAAAGTATTGGATGTTAGATGACTTGTGTTTTGTATCAGTTTCAGAAGCAGAGTTGAACTAGCAATGGTCCGTATTTGTAGGAAACACTGTTCTTTTGTTCTGAGCACACTCACGTTTCCTGCTCTATTAGAGAACCTAGAAAGCAAGAGCGTCCTTCTTGCTCTAAAGCAGACTGTGTTTCATCGACTCTAGAAAGCAAGAGCGTGCTTCTTCCTATACGCAGAGTGTGTTTCCTCCTGAGAACTGTGCTATGTGTTTCCCTTCATAAATGGAGTTAAATCACAGGCTCTGTATCTTCCTACAAGCAAGACTTCGTTTCACGTAAACTCAGTAACATTTCTGCTCAAACAAAGCTACATCGTTTACGTATCTCACACGTTTCTTGATCTTAACTGTAAAGCATAGGATGTTAGAGGACCTGTGGTTTGTATCAGTTTCAGAAGCAGAGATGAACTAGCAATGGTCCGTATGTGTAGGAAACACCGTTCTTTTGTTCTGAGAACTCTCATGTTTCTGGCTCTATTAGAGTCTCTGGAAAGCAAGAGCATGCTTCTTGCTCTAAAGCAGAGTGTGTTTCATGGATGAGAACTGTGCTGTGTGTTTCCCTTCAGAAATGGAGTTAAATCCGAGGCTCTGTGTCTTCCTACAAGCAAGACATCTTTTCAGGTAAACTCAGTCACTTTTCAGCTCAAAGGAAGCTACATCGTTCACGAAGCTCACATGTTTCTTGTTCTTAAATTGAAAGCATTGGATGTTAATGGAACTGTGCTTTGTATCAGTTTCAGAAGAAGAGTTGACCTAGATATGGTCCGTATGTGTGGGAAACACCGTTCTTTTGTTCTCAGTACCCTCAAGTTTCTGTCGCTATTAGAGACTCTAGAAAGCAAGAGCATGCTTCGTGCTCTAAAGCAGAGTGTGTTTCATGGATGAGAACTGTGCTGTGTGTTTCCCTTCAGAAATGGAGTTAAAACCCAGGCTCGGTATCTTCCTTAAAGCAAGACATCTTTTCAGGTAAACTCAGTCACTTTTCAGCTCAAATGAAGCTATATCGTTCACTAAGCTCACACGTTTCTCTCTCTTAACTGTAAAGCATTGTATGTTAGAGGAACAGTGGTTTGTATCAGTTTCAGAAGAAGAGTTGACATAGATATGGTCTGTATGTGTAGGAAACACCGTTATTTTGTTCTGACCACAGTCATATTTCCTGCTGTATTAGAGACACTTAGAAAGCAAGAGCGTGCTTCTTGCTCTAAAGCAGAGTGTGTTTCATGGATGAGAACTGTGCTGTGTGTTTCCCTTCAGAAATGGAGTTATATTCCAGGCTATGTTTCTTCCTACAAGCAAGACATCATTTAAGGTAAACACAGTCACGTTTCACCTCAAATGAATATAAATCGTTTACGAAGCTCACACGTTTCTTGCTCTTAACTGTAAAGCATTGGATGTAAGAGTACCTGTGCTTTCTTATCAGTTTCAGAAGCAGAGTTGAACTAGCAATGGTCCGCATGTGTAGGAAACACTGTTCTTTTGTTCTGAGCACACTCACGTTTCCTGCTCTATTAGAGAACCTAGAAAGCAAGAGCGTCCTTCTGGCTCTAAGGCAGACTGTGTTTCATCGACTCTAGAAAGCAAGAGCGTGCTTCTTCCTATACGCAGAGTGTTTTTCCTCCTGAGAACTGTGCTGTGTGTTTCCCTTCATAAATGGAGTTAAATCACAGGCTCTGTATCTTCCTACAAGCAAGACTTCGTTTCACGTAAACTCAGTCACCTTTCAGCTCAAACAAAGCTACATCGTTCACGTATCTCACACGTTTCTTGCTCTTAATTGTAAAGCATTGGATGTTAGAGGACCTGTTGTTTGTATCAGTTTCAGAAGCACAGTTGAACTAGCAATTGTCCGTATGTGTAGGAAACCCCGTTCTTTTGTTCTGAGTACCCTCAAGTTTCTGGCTCTATAAGAGACTCTAGAAAGCAAGAGCGTTGTTCTTCCTATACGCAGAGTGTGTTTCATGGATGAGAACTGTGCTGTGTGTTTCCCCACAGAAATGGAGTTATATCCCAGGCTCTGTATCTTCCTAAAAGCAAGACATCTTTTCAGGTAAACTCAGTCACTTTTCAGCTCAAAGAAAGCTACATCGTTCACGAAGCTCACATGTTTCTCGCTCTTAAATTGAAAGCATTGGATGTTAATGGAACTGTGCTTTGTATCAGTTTCAGGAGAAGAGTTATCCTAGATATGGTCCGTATGTGTAGGAAACACCTTTATTTTGTTCTGACCACAGTCACGTTTCCTGCTGTATTAGAGATTCTTAGAAAGCAAGAGCGTGCTTCTTGCTCTGAAGCAGACTGTGTTTCATGGATGAGAATTGTGCTGTGTGTTCCGCTTCAGAAATGGAGTTAAATCCCAGGCTCTGTGTCTTCCTACAAGCAAGACTTCTTTTCAGGTAATCTCAGTCACTTTTCAGCTCAAAGGAAGCTACATGGTTCATGAAGCTCACACGTTTCTCGCTCTTAACTTGAAAGCATTGCATGTGAATGGGACTGTGCTTTGTATCAGTTTCAGAAGAAGAGCTGACCTAGATATGGTCCGTATGTGTAGGAAACACCGTTCTTTTGTTCTCAGTAGCCTCAAGTTTCTGTCGCTATTAGAGACTCTAGAAAGCAAGAGCATGCTTCTTGCTCTAAAGCAGAGTGCGTTTCATGGATGAGTACTGTGCTGTGTATTTCCCTTCAGAAATGGAGTTAAATTCCAGACTCTGTGTCTTCCTACAAGCAAGACATCATTTCATGTATACTCAGTCATTTTTCAGCTCAAATTAATATAAATCGTTTACGAAGATCACACATTTCTTGCTCTTAACTGAAAAGTATTGGATGTTAGATGACTTGTGTTTTGTATCAGTTACAGAACCAGAGTAGAACTGGCAATGGTCCGTATATGTAGGAAACACCATTATTTTGTTCAGAGCAGCCTCATGTTTTGGCTCCATTAGAGACTCTAGAAAGCAAGATCATGCTTCCTGATCTAAAGCAGAGTGTGTTTCTTGGATTAGAACTGTGCTGTGTGTTTCCCTTCAGAAATGGAGTTAAATCCCATGCTCGGTATCTTCCTAAAAGCAAGACATCTTTTCAGGTAAACTCAGTCACTTTTCAGCTCAAATGAAGCTACATCGTTCACTAAGCTCACACGTTTCTCTCTCTTAACTGTAAAGCATTGAATGTTAGAGGAACTGTGGTTTGTATCAGTTTCAGAAGAAGAGTTGACATAGATATGGTCTGTATGTGTAGGAAACACCGTTATTTTGTTCTGACCACAGTCACGTTTCCTCCTGTATTAGAGACACTTAGAAAGCAAGAGCGTGCTTCCTGCTCTAAAGCAGAGTGTGTTTCATGGATGAGAACTGTGCTGTGTGTTTCCCTTCATAAATGGAGTTAAATCACAGGCTCTGTATCTTCCTACAAGCAAGACTTCTTTTCAGGTAATCTCAGTCACTTTTCAGCTCAAAGGAAGCTACATGGTTCATGAAGCTCACACGTTTCTCGCTCTTAACTTGAAAGCATTGGATGTTAATGGAACTCTGCTTTGTATCAGTTTCAGAAGAAGAGTTGACCTAGATATGGTCCGTATGTGTAGTAAACACCGTTCTTTTGTTCTCAGTACCCTCAAGTTTCTGTCGCTATTAGAGACTCTAGAAAGCAAGAGCATGCTTCGTGCTCTAAAGCAGAGTGTGTTTCATGGATGAGAACTGTGCTGTGTGTATCCTTCAGAAATGGAGTTATATTCCAGGCTCTGTTTCTTCCTACAAGCAAGACATCTTTTCAGGTAAACTCAGTCACTTTTCAGCTCAAATGAAGCTATATCGTTCACTAAGCTCACACGTTTCTCTCTCTTAACTGTAAAGCATTGTATGTTAGAGGAACAGTGGTTTGTATCAGTTTCAGAAGAAGAGTTGACATAGATATGGTCTGTATGTGTAGGAAACACCGTTATTTTGTTCTGACCACAGTCATATTTCCTGCTGTATTAGAGACACTTAGAAAGCAAGAGCGTGCTTCTTGCTCTAAAGCAGAGTGTGTTTCATGGATGAGAACTGTGCTGTGTGTTTCCCTTCAGAAATGGAGTTATATTCCAGGCTATGTTTCTTCCTACAAGCAAGACATCATTTAAGGTAAACACAGTCACGTTTCACCTCAAATGAATATAAATCGTTTACGAAGCTCACACGTTTCTTGCTCTTAACTGTAAAGCATTGGATGTAAGAGTACCTGTGCTTTCTTATCAGTTTCAGAAGCAGAGTTGAACTAGCAATGGTCCGCATGTGTAGGAAACACTGTTCTTTTGTTCTGAGCACACTCACGTTTCCTGCTCTATTAGAGAACCTAGAAAGCAAGAGCGTCCTTCTGGCTCTAAGGCAGACTGTGTTTCATCGACTCTAGAAAGCAAGAGCGTGCTTCTTCCTATACGCAGAGTGTTTTTCCTCCTGAGAACTGTGCTGTGTGTTTCCCTTCATAAATGGAGTTAAATCACAGGCTCTGTATCTTCCTACAAGCAAGACTTCGTTTCACGTAAACTCAGTCACCTTTCAGCTCAAACAAAGCTACATCGTTCACGTATCTCACACGTTTCTTGCTCTTAATTGTAAAGCATTGGATGTTAGAGGACCTGTTGTTTGTATCAGTTTCAGAAGCACAGTTGAACTAGCAATTGTCCGTATGTGTAGGAAACCCCGTTCTTTTGTTCTGAGTACCCTCAAGTTTCTGGCTCTATAAGAGACTCTAGAAAGCAAGAGCGTTGTTCTTCCTATACGCAGAGTGTGTTTCATGGATGAGAACTGTGCTGTGTGTTTCCCCACAGAAATGGAGTTATATCCCAGGCTCTGTATCTTCCTAAAAGCAAGACATCTTTTCAGGTAAACTCAGTCACTTTTCAGCTCAAAGAAAGCTACATCGTTCACGAAGCTCACATGTTTCTCGCTCTTAAATTGAAAGCATTGGATGTTAATGGAACTGTGCTTTGTATCAGTTTCAGGAGAAGAGTTATCCTAGATATGGTCCGTATGTGTAGGAAACACCTTTATTTTGTTCTGACCACAGTCACGTTTCCTGCTGTATTAGAGATTCTTAGAAAGCAAGAGCGTGCTTCTTGCTCTGAAGCAGACTGTGTTTCATGGATGAGAATTGTGCTGTGTGTTCCGCTTCAGAAATGGAGTTAAATCCCAGGCTCTGTGTCTTCCTACAAGCAAGACTTCTTTTCAGGTAATCTCAGTCACTTTTCAGCTCAAAGGAAACTACATGGTTCATGAAGCTCACACGTTTCTCGCTCTTAACTTGAAAGCATTGCATGTGAATGGGACTGTGCTTTGTATCAGTTTCAGAAGAAGAGCTGACCTAGATATGGTCCGTATGTGTAGGAAACACCGTTCTTTTGTTCTCAGTAGCCTCAAGTTTCTGTCGCTATTAGAGACTCTAGAAAGCAAGAGCATGCTTCTTGCTCTAAAGCAGAGTGCGTTTCATGGATGAGTACTGTGCTGTGTATTTCCCTTCAGAAATGGAGTTAAATTCCAGACTCTGTGTCTTCCTACAAGCAAGACATCATTTCATGTATACTCAGTCATTTTTCAGCTCAAATTAATATAAATCGTTTACGAAGATCACACATTTCTTGCTCTTAACTGAAAAGTATTGGATGTTAGATGACTTGTGTTTTGTATCAGTTACAGAACCAGAGTAGAACTGGCAATGGTCCGTATATGTAGGAAACACCATTATTTTGTTCAGAGCAGCCTCATGTTTTGGCTCCATTAGAGACTCTAGAAAGCAAGATCATGCTTCCTGATCTAAAGCAGAGTGTGTTTCTTGGATTAGAACTGTGCTGTGTGTTTCCCTTCAGAAATGGAGTTAAATCCCATGCTCGGTATCTTCCTAAAAGCAAGACATCTTTTCAGGTAAACTCAGTCACTTTTCAGCTCAAATGAAGCTACATCGTTCACTAAGCTCACACGTTTCTCTCTCTTAACTGTAAAGCATTGAATGTTAGAGGAACTGTGGTTTGTATCAGTTTCAGAAGAAGAGTTGACATAGATATGGTCTGTATGTGTAGGAAACACCGTTATTTTGTTCTGACCACAGTCACGTTTCCTCCTGTATTAGAGACACTTAGAAAGCAAGAGCGTGCTTCCTGCTCTAAAGCAGAGTGTGTTTCATGGATGAGAACTGTGCTGTGTGTTTCCCTTCATAAATGGAGTTAAATCACAGGCTCTGTATCTTCCTACAAGCAAGACTTCTTTTCAGGTAATCTCAGTCACTTTTCAGCTCAAAGGAAGCTACATGGTTCATGAAGCTCACACGTTTCTCGCTCTTAACTTGAAAGCATTGGATGTTAATGGAACTCTGCTTTGTATCAGTTTCAGAAGAAGAGTTGACCTAGATATGGTCCGTATGTGTAGTAAACACCGTTCTTTTGTTCTCAGTACCCTCAAGTTTCTGTCGCTATTAGAGACTCTAGAAAGCAAGAGCATGCTTCGTGCTCTAAAGCAGAGTGTGTTTCATGGATGAGAACTGTGCTGTGTGTATCCTTCAGAAATGGAGTTATATTCCAGGCTCTGTTTCTTCCTACAAGCAAGACATCATTTCAGGTAAACACAGTCACTTTTCACCTAAAATTAATATAAATCGTTTACGAAGCTCACACGATTCTTGCTCTTAACTGTAAAGCATAGGATGTTAGAGGACCTGTGGTTTGTATCAGTTTCAGAAGCAGAGTTGAACTAGCAATGGTCCGTATGTGTAGGAAACACCGTTCTTTTGTTCTGAGTACCCTCAAGTCTCTGGCACTATTAGAGTCTCTGGAAAGCAAGAGCATGCTTCTTGCTCTAAAGCAGAGTGTGTTTCATGGATGAGAACTGTGCTGTGTGTTTCCCTTCAGAAATGGAGTTAAATCCCATGCTCGGTATCTTCCTAAAAGCCAGACATCTTTTCAGGTAAACTCAGTCACTTTTCAGCTCAAATGAAGCTACATCGTTCACTAAGCTCACACGTTTCTCTCTCTTAATTGTAAAGCATTGAATGTTAGAGGAAGTGTGGTTTGTATCAGTTTCAGAAGAAGAGTTGACATAGATATGGTCTGTATGTGTAGGAAACACCGTTATTTTGTTCTGACCACAGTCTCGTTTCTTGCTGTATTAGAGACACTTAGAAAGCAAGAGCGTGTTTCTTGCTCTAAAGCAGAGTGTGTTTCATGGATGAGAACTGTGCTGTGTGTTTCCCTTCATAAATGGAGTTAAATCACAGGCTCTGTATCTTCCTACAAGCAAGACTTCGTTTCACGTAAACTCAGTAACCTTTCAGCTCAAACAAAGATACATTGGTCGCGTACCTCACACGTTTCTTGCTCTTAACTGTAAAGCATAGGATGTTAGAGGACATGTGGTTTGTATCAGTTTCAGAAGCAGAGTTGAACTAGCAATGGTCCGTATGTGTAGGAAACCCCGTTCTTTTGTTCTGAGTACCCTCAAGTTTCTGGCTCTATTAGAGTCTCTGGAAAGCAAGAGCATGCTTCTTGCTCTAAAGCAGAGTGTGTTTCATGGATGAGAACTGTGCTGTGTGTTTCCCTTCAGTTATGGAGTTAAATCCGAGGCTCTGTGTCTTCCTACAAGCAAGACATCTTTTCAGGTAAACTCAGTCACTTTTCATCTCAAAGGAAGCTACATCGTTCACGAAGCTCACATGTTTCTCGCTCTTAAATTGAAAGCATTGGATGTTAATGGAACTGTGCTTTGTATCAGTTTCAGAAGAAGAGTTATCCTAGATATGGTCCGTATGTGTAGGAAACACCTTTATCTTGTTCTGACCACAGTCACGTTTCCTGCTGTATTAGAGATTCTTAGAAAGCTAGAGCGTGCTTCTTGCTCTGAAGCAGACTGTGTTACATGGATGAGGACAGTGCTGTGTGTTTCGCTTCAGAAATAGAGTTAAATCCCAGGCTCTGTGTCTTCCTACAAGCAAGACTTCTTTTCAGGTAATCTCAGTCACTTTTCAGCTCAAAGGAAGCTACATGGTTCATGAAGCTCACACGTTTCTCGCTCTTAACTTGAAAGCATTGCATGTTAATGGAACGCTGCTTTGTATCAGTTTCAGAAGAAGAGTTGACCTAGATATGGTCCGTATGTGTAGGAAACACCGTTCTTTTGTTCTCAGTACCCTCAAGTTTCTGTCGCTATTAGAGACTCTAGAAAGCAAGAGCATGCTTCGTGCTCTAAAGCAGAGTGTGTTTCATGGATGAGAACTGTGCTGTGTGTATCCTTCAGAAATGGAGTTATATTCCAGGCTCTGTTTCTTCCTACAAGCAAGACATCATTTCAGGTAAACACAGTCACTTTTCACCTAAAATTAATATAAATCGTTTACGAAGCTCACACGTTTCTTGCTCTTAACTGTAAAGCATAGGATGTTAGAGGACCTGTGGTTTGTATCAGTTTCAGAAGCAGAGTTGAACTAGCAATGGTACATATGTGTTTGTAAACACCGTTCTTTTGTTCTGAGCATACACACGTTTCCTGCTCTACTAGAGAATCTAGAAAGCAACAGCGTGCTTCTTGCTATAAGCAGAGTGTGTTTCATGGATGACAACTGTGCTGTGTGTTTCCCTTCAGAAATGGAGTTAAATCCGAGGCTCTGTGTCTTCCTACCACCAAGACTTCGTTTCAGGTAAACTCACTCACATTTCAGCTCTTAACTGTTTCTCACTCTTAACTGTAAAGCATTGGATATTAGAGGACCTGTGGTTTGTATCAGTTTCAGAAGCAGAGTTGAACTAGCAATGGTCCGTATGTGTAGGAAACACCGTTCTTTTGTTCTGAGTACCCTCAAGTCTCTGGAACTATTAGAGTCTCTGGAAAGCAAGAGCATGCTTCTTGCTCTAAAGCAGAGTGTGTTTCATGGATGAGAACTGTGCTGTGTGTTTCCCTTCAGAAATGGAGTTAAATCCGAGGCTCTGTGTCTTCCTACAAGCAAGACATCTTTTCAGGTAAACTCAGTCACTTTTCATCTCAAAGGAAGCTACATCGTTCATGAAGCTCACATGTTTCTCGCTCTTAAATTGAAAGCATTGGATGTTAATGGAACTGTGCTTTGTATCAGTTTCAGGAGAAGAGTTATCCTAGATATGGTCCGTATGTGTAGGAAACACCTTTATTTTGTTCTGACCACAGTGTCGTTTCCTGCTGTATTAGAGATTCTTAGAAAGCAAGTGCGTGCTTCTTGCTCTGAAGCAGACTGTGTTTCATGGATGAGAATTGTGCTGTGTGTTCCGCTTCAGAAATGGAGTTAAATCCCAGGCTCTGTGTCTTCCTACGAGCAAGACTTCTTTTCAGGTAATCTCAGTCACTTTTCAGCTCAAAGGAAGCTACATGGTTCATGAAGCTCACACGTTTCTAGCTCTTAACTTGAAAGCATTGCATGTGAATGGGACTGTGCTTTGTATCAGTTTCAGAAGAAGAGCTGACCTAGATATGGTCTGTATGTGTAGGAAACACCGTTCTTTTGTTCTCAGTAGCCTCAAGTTTCTGTCGCTATTAGAGACTCTAGAAAGCAAGAGCATGCTTCTTGCTCTAAAGCAGAGTGCGTTTCATGGATGAGTACTGTGCTGTGTATTTCCCTTCAGAAATGGAGTTAAATTCCAGACTCTGTGTCTTCCTTCAAGCAAGACATCATTTCATGTAAACTCAGTCATTTTTCAGCTCAAATTAATATAAATCGTTTACGAAGATCACACATTTCTTGCTCTTAACTGAAAAGTATTGGATGTTAGATGACTTGTGTTTTGTATCAGTTACAGAACCAGAGTAGAACTGGCAATGGTCCGTATATGTAGGAAACACCATTATTTTGTTCAGAGCAGCCTCATGTTTTGGCTCCATTAGAGACTCTAGAAAGCAAGATCATGCTTCGTGCTCTAAAGCAGAGTGTGTTTCATGGATGAGAACTGTGCTGTGTGTTTCCCTTCAGAAATGGAGTTAAATCCCATGCTCGGTATCTTCCTAAAAGCAAGACATCTTTTCAGGTAAACTCAGTCACTTTTCAGCTCAAATGAAGCTACATCGTTCACTAAGCTCACACGTTTCTCTCTCTTAACTGTAAAGCATTGAATGTTAGAGGAACTGTGGTTTGTATCAGTTTCAGAAGAAGAGTTGACATAGATATGGTCTGTATGTGTAGGAAACACCGTTGTTTTGTTCTGACCACAGTCACATTTCCTGCTGTATTAGAGACACTTAGAAAGCAAGAGCGTGCTTCTTGCTCTAAAGCAGAGTGTGTTTCATGGATGAGAACTGTGCTGTGTGTTTCCCTTCATAAATGGAGTTAAATCACAGACTCTGTATCTTCCTACAAGCAAGACTTCGTTTCACGTAAACTTAGTAACCTTTCAGCTCAAACAATGCTACATTGGTCGCGTATCTCACACGTTTCTTGCTCTTAACTGTAAAGCATAGGATGTTAGAGGACATGTGGTTTGTATCAGTTTCAGAAGCAGAGTTGAACTAGCAATGGTCCGTATGTGTAGGAAACACCGTTCTTTTGTTCTGAGTACCCTCAAGTCTCTGGCTCTATTAGAGACTCTAGAAAGCAAGAACATGCTTCGTGCTCTAAAGCAGAGTGTGTTTCATGGATGAGAACTGTGCTGTGTGTATCCTTCAGAAATGGAGATATATTCCACGCTCTGTTTCTTCCTACAAGCAAGACATCATTTCAGGTAAACACAGTCACTTTTCACCTAAAATTAATATAAATCGTTTAGGAAGCTCACACTTTTCTTGCTCTTAACTGTAAAGCATAGGATGTTAGAGGACCTGTGGTTTGTATCAGTTTCAGAAGCAGAGTTGAACTAGCAATGGTCCGTATGTGTAGGAAACACCGTTCTTTTGTTCTGAGTACCCTCAAGTCTCTGGCTCTATTAGAGTCTCTGGAAAGCAAGAGCATGCTTCTTGCTCTAAAGCAGAGTGTGTTTCATGGATGAGAACTGTGCTCTGTGTTTCCCTTCAGAAATGGAGTTAAATCCGAGGCTCTGTGTCTTCCTACAAGCAAGACATCTTTTCAGGTAAACTCAGTCACTTTTCATCTCAAAGGAAGCTACATCGTTCATGAAGCTCACATGTTTCTCGCTCTTAAATTGAAAGCATTGGATGTTAATGGAACTGTGCTTTGTATCAGTTTCAGGAGGAGAGTTATCCTAGATATGGTCCGTATGTGTAGGAAACACCTTTATCTTGTTCTGACCACAGTCACGTTTCCTGCTGTATTAGAGATTCTTAGAAAGCTAGAGCGTGCTTCTTGCTCTGAAGCAGACTGTGTTACATGGATGAGAACTGTGCTGTGTGTTTCGCTTCAGAAATGGAGTTAAATCCAAGGCTCTGTGTCTTCCTACAAGCAAGACTTCATTTCAGGTAATCTCAGTCACTTTTCAGCTCAAAGGAAGCTACATGGTTCATGAAGCTCACACGTTTCTCGCTCTTAACTTGAAAGCATTGGATGTTAATGGAACTCTGCTTTGTATCAGTTTCAGAAGAAGAGTTGACCTAGATATGGTCCGTATGTGTAGGAAACACCGTTCTTTTGTTCTCAGTACCCTCAAGTTTCTGTCGCTATTAGAGACTCTAGAAAGCAAGAGCATGCTTCGTGCTCTAAAGCAGAGTGTGTTTCATGGATGAGAACTGTGCTGTGTGTATCCTTCAGAAATGGAGTTATATTCCAGGCTCTGTTTCTTCCTACAAGCAAGACATCATTTCAGGTAAACACAGTCACTTTTCACCTAAAATTAATATAAATCGTTTACGAAGCTCACACGTGTCTTGCTCTTAACTGTAAAGCATAGGATGTTAGAGGACCTGTGGTTTGTATCAGTTTCAGAAGCAGAGTTGAACTAGCAATGGTCCGTATGTGTAGGAAACACCGTTCTTTTGTTCTGAGTACCCTCAAGTCTCTGGCTCTATGTGAGTCTCTGGAAAGCAAGAGCATGCTTCTTGCTCTAAAGCAGAGTGTGTTTCATGGATGAGAACTGTGCTGTGTGTTTCCGTTCAGAAATGGAGTTAAATCCGAGGCTCTGTGTCTTCCTACAAGCAAGACATCTTTACAGGTAAACTCAGTCACTTTTCATTTCAAAGGAAGCTACATCGTTCATGAAGCTCACATGTTTCTCGCTCTTAAATTGAAAGCATTGGATGTTAATGGAACTGTGCTTTGTATCAGTTTCAGGAGAAGAGTTATCCTAGATATGGTCCGTATGTGTAGGAAATACCTTTATTTTGTTCTGACCACAGTCACGTTTCCTGCTGTGTTAGAGATTCTTAGAAAGCAAGAGCGTGCTTCTTGCTCTGAAGCAGACTGTGTTTCATGGATGAGAATTGTGCTGTGTGTTCCGCTTCAGAAATGGAGTTAAATCCCAGGCTCTGTGTCTTCCTACAAGCAAGACTTCTTTTCAGGTAATCTCAGTCACTTTTCAGCTCAAAGGAAGCTACATGGTTCATGAAGCTCACACGTTTCTCGCTCTTAACTTGAAAGCATTGCATGTGTATGGGACTGTGCTTTGTATCAGTTTCAGAAGAAGAGCTGACCTAGATATGGTCCGTATGTGTAGGAAACACCGTTCTTTTGTTCTCAGTACCCTCAAGTTTCTGTCGCTATTAGAGACTCTAGAAAGCAAGAGCATGCTTCTTGCTCTAAAGCAGAGTGCGTTTCATGGATGAGTACTGTGCTGTGTATTTCCCTTCAGAAATGGAGTTAAATTCCAGACTCTGTGTCTTCCTACAAGCAAGACATCATTTCATGTAAACTCAGTCATTTTTCAGCTCAAATTAATATAAATCGTTTACGAAGATCACACATTTCTTGCTCTTAACTGAAAAGTATAGGATGTTAGATAACTTGCGTTTTGTATCAGTTACAGAACCAGAGTAGAACTGGCAATGGTCCGTATATGTAGGAAACACCATTATTTTGTTCAGAGCAGCCTCATGTTTTGGCTCCATTAGAGACTCTAGAAAGCAAGATCATGCTTCGTGCTCTAAAGCAGAGTGTGTTTCATGGATGAGAACTGTGCTGTGTGTTTCCCTTCAGAAATGGAGTTAAATCCCATGCTCGGTATCTTCCTAAAAGCAAGACATCTTTTCAGGTAAACTCAGTCACTTTTCAGCTCAAATGAAGCTACATCGTTCACTAAGCTCACATGTTTCTCTCTCTTAATTGTAAAGCATTGAATGTTAGAGGAAATGTGGTTTGTATCAGTTTCAGAAGAAGAGTTGACATAGATATGGTCTGTATGTGTAGGAAACACCGTTATTTTGTTCTGACCACAGTCACGTTTCCTGCTGTATTAGAGACACTTAGAAAGCAAGAGCGTGCTTCTTGCTCTAAAGCAGAGTGTGTTTCATGGATGAGAACTGTGCTGTGTGTTTCCCTTCATAAATGGAGTTAAATCACAGGCTCTGTATCTTCCTACAAGCAAGACTTCGTTTCACGTAACCTCAGTAACCTTTCAGCTCAAACAAAGCTACATCGTTCACGTATCTCACACGTTTCTTGCTCTTAATTGTAAAGCATTGGATGTTAGAGGACCTGTTGTTTGTATCAGTTTCAGAAGCAGAGTTGAACTAGCAATGGTCCATATGTGTAGGAAACCCCGTTCTTTTGTTCTGAGTACCCTCAAGTTTCTGGCTCTATTAGAGACTCTAGAAAGCAAGAGCGTGGTTCTTCCTATACGCAGAGTGTGTTTCATGGATGAGAACTGTGCTGTGTGTTTCCCCTCAGAAATGGAGTTAAATTCCAGGCTCTGTATCTTCCTAAAAGCAAGACATCTTTTCAGGTAAACTCAGTCACTTTTCAGCTCAAAGAAAGCTACATCGTTCTCGAAGCTCACATGTTTCTCGCTCTTAACTGGAAAGCATTGCATGTTAGAGAAAGTGTGGTTTTTATCAGTTTCAGAAGAAGAGTTGACCTAGATATGCTCCATACGTGTAGGAAACTCTGTTATTTTGTTCTGACCACAGTCACGTTTCCTGCTGTATTAGAGAATCTTAGAAAGCAAGAGCGTGCTTCTTGCTCTAAAGCAGAGTGTGTTTCCTCGTGAGAACTGTGCTGTGTGTTTCCCTTCAGAAATGGAGTTAAATCCCAGGCTCTGTGTCTTCCTACAAGCAAGACATGTTTTCAGGTAAACTAAGTCACTTCTCAGCTGTAAGGAAGCTACGTCGTTCACGAAGCTCACAAGTTTCTCGCTCTTAATTGGAAAGCATTGCATGTTAGATGAACTGTGGTTTGTATCAGTTTCAGAAGAAGAGTTGACCTAGATATGGTCCGTATGTGTAGGAAACCCCGTTCTTTTGTTCTGAGCACACTCAATTTTCCTGCTCTATTAGAGACTCTAGTAAGCAAGAGCTGCTTCTTCCTATACCCAGACTGTGTTACCTCGTGAGAACTGTGCTGTGTGTTTCCCTTCATAAATGTAGTTAAATCACAGGCTCTGTATCTTCCTACATGCAAGACTTCGTTTCACGTAAACTCAGTAACCTTTCAGCTCAAACAAAGCTACATCGTTCATGTATCTCAAACGTTTCTTGCTCTAAACTGTAAAGCATAGGATGTTAGAGTACCTGTGGTTTGTATCAGTTACAGAAGCAGAGTTGAACTAGCAATGGTCCGTATGTTCAGGAAACACCGTTCTTTTGTTCTGAGTACCCTCAAGTTTCTGGCTCTATTAGAGTCTCTGGAAAGCAAGAGCATGCTTCTTGCTCTAAAGCAGAGTGTGTTTCATGGATGAGAACTGTGCTTTGTGTTTCCCTTCAGTTATGGAGTTAAATCCGAGGCTCTGTGTCTTCCTACAAGCAAGACATCTTTTCAGGTAAACTCAGTCACTTTTCATCTCAAAGGAAGCTACATTGTTCACGAAGCTCCCATGTTTCTCGCTCTTAAATTGAAAGCATTGGATGTTAATGGAACTGTGCTTTGTATCAGTTTCAGAAGAAGAGTTATCCTAGATATGGTCTGTATATGTTGGAAACACCTTTATTTTTTTCTGACCACAGTCACGTTTCCTGCTCTATTACAGATTCTTAGAAAGCAAGAGCGTGCTTCTTGCTGTGAAGCAGACTGTGTTTCATGGATGAGAACTGTGCTGTGTGTTTCGCTTCAAAAATGGAGTTAAATCCCAGGCTCTGTGTCTTCCTACAAGCAAGATTTCTTTTCAGGTAATCTCAGTCACTTTTCAGCTCAAAGGAAGCTACATGGTTCATAAAGCTCACACGTTTCTCGCTCTTAACTTGAAAGCATTACATGTTAATGGAACTGTGATTTGTATCAGTTTCAGAAGAAGAGTTGACCTAGATATGGTCCGTATGTTTAGGAAACACCGTTCTTTTGTTCTCAGTACCCTCAAGTTTCTGTCGCTATTAGAGACTCTAGAAAACAAGAGCATGCTTCGTGCTCTAAAGCAGATTGTGTTTCATGGATGAGAACTGTGCTGTGCGTTTACCATCAGAAATGGAGTTAAATCACAAGCTCTGTATCTTCCTACAAGCAAGACTAGGTTTCACGTAAACTCAGTCACCTTTCAGCTCAAACAAAGCTACATTGTTCACGTAGCTCACACGTTTCTTGCTCTTAACTGTAAAGCATTGGATGTTAGGGGACCTGTGGTTTGTATCAGTTTCTGAAGCAGAGTTTGAACTAGCAATGGTCCGTATGTGTAGGAAACACCGTTCTTTTGTTCTGAGTACCCTCAAGTTTCTGGCTCTATTATAGATTCTGGAAAGCAAGAGCATGCTTTTTGCTCTAAAGCAGAGTGTGTTTCATGGGTGAGAACTGTGCTGTGTGTTTCCCTTCAGAAATGGAGTTAAATCCCAGGTTCTGTGTCTTCCTACAAGCAAGACATCTTTTCAGGTAAACTCAGTCACTTTTCATCTCAAAGGAAGCTACATCGTTCACGAAGCTCACATGTTTCTCGCTCTTAACTGAAAAGCATTGGATGATAGATGACTTGTGGTTTGTATCAGTTTCAGAAGCAGAGTTGAACTGGCAATGGTCTGGATATGTAGGAAACACCATTATTTTGTTCAGAGCACCCTTAAGTTTCTGGCTCTATTAGAGACTCTAGAAAGCAAGAGCATGCTTCGTGATCTAAAGCAGAGTGTGTTTCATGGATGAGAACTGTGCTGTGTGATTCCCTTCAGAAATGGAGTTAAATCCCAGGCTCGGTATCTTCCTAAAAGCAAGACATCTTTTCAGGTAAACTCAGTCACTTTTCAGCTCAAATGAAGCTACATCGTTCACTAAGCTCACACGTTTCTCTCTCTTAACTGTAAAGCATTGTATGTTAGAGGAACTGTGGTTTGTATCAGTTTCAGAAGAAGAGTTGACATAGATATGGTCTGTATGTGTAGGAAACACCATTATTTTGTACTGACCACAGTCACGTTTCCTGCTGTATTAGAGACACTTA
This sequence comes from Onychomys arenicola, assembly GCA_949786405.1. Lineage (NCBI taxonomy): Eukaryota > Metazoa > Chordata > Mammalia > Rodentia > Cricetidae > Onychomys > Onychomys arenicola. The sequence continues at coordinate 94,191 of CATKUM010000142.1, read as the reverse complement.
GAAAGCAAGAGCGTGCTTCTTGCTCTAAAGCAGAGTGTGTTTCATGGATGATAACTGTGCTGTGTGTTTCCCTTCAGAAATGGAGTCATATTCCAGGCTCTGTTTCTTCCTACAAGCAAGACATCATTTCAGGTAAACGCAGTCACTTTTAACCTCAAATGAATATAAATCGTTTACGAAGCTCACACGTTTCTTGCTCTTAACTGTAAAGCATTGGATGTAAGAGTACCTGTGCTTTCTTATCAGTTTCAGAAGCAGAGTTGAACTAGCAATGATCCGTATGTGTAGGAAACACTGTTCTTTTGTTCTGAGCACACTCACGTTTCCTGCTCTATTAGAGAACCTAGAAAGCAAGAGCGTCCTTCTTGCTCTAAAGCAGACTGTGTTTCATCAACTCTAGAAAGCAAGAGCATGCTTCTTCCTATACGCAGAGTGTGTTTCCTCCTGAGAACTGTGCTGTGTGTTTCCCTTCATAAATGGAGTTAAATCACAGGCTCTGTATCTTCCTACAAGCAAGACTTCGTTTCACGTAAACTCAGTAACCTTTCAGCTCAAACAAAGCTACATCGTTCACGTACCTCACAGGTTTCTTGCTCTTAAAAGGAAAGCATTGCATGTTAGAGGAATTGTGGTTTATATGAGTTTCAGAAGAAGAGTTGACCTAGATATGGTCCATATGTGTAGGAAACTCCGTAATTTTGTTCTGACCACAGTCACGTTTCCTGCTCCATTAGAGACTCTAGAAAGCAAGAGCGTGCTTCTTCCTATATGCAGAGTGTGTTTCATGGTGAGAACTGTGCTGTGTGTTTCCGTTCAGAAATGGAGTTAAATCTCATGCTCTGTGTCTTCCTACAAGGAAGACATCGTTTCAGGTAAACTCAGTCAATTTTCAGCTCAAAGGAAGCTACCTTGTTCACGAAGCTCACACGTTTCTCGCTCTTAACTGGAAAGCATTGCATGTTAGAGGAACTGTGCTTTGTATCAGTTTCACAAGCAGAGTTGGAGTAGCAGTGGTCCGTATGTGTAGGAAACACCCTTCTTTTGTTCTGAGCACAATTTCAATGTTCTGGTTTATTATATATTCTAGAAAGCAAGAGGGTGCTTCTTGCTCTAAGACAGAGTGTGTTTCATGGATGAGAACTGTGCTGTGTGTTTCCCTTAAGAAATGGAGTTAAATCCCAGGCTCTGTGTCTTCCTACAAGCAAGACATCATTTCAGGTAAATGCAGTCACTTTTAAGCTCAAATGAATATAAATCGTTTACGAAGTTCACACGTTTCTTGCTCTTAACTGAAAAGCATTGGATGTTAGATGACTTGTGGTTTGTATCAGTTACAGAAGCAGAGTTGAACTAGCAGTGGTCCGTATGTGAAGGATACACCGTTCATTTGTTCAGAGTACCCTCAAGTTTCTTGCTCTATTAGAGATTCCAGAAAGCAAGAGCATGCTTCGTGCACTAAAGCCGAGTATGTTTCATGGATGAGAACTTTGCTGTGTGTTTCCCTTCAGAAATGGAGTTAAATCCAAGGCTCTGTGTCTTCTTACAAGCAAGACATCTTTTCTGATAAACTCAGTCACTTCTTAGCTCAAAGGAGGCTACATCGTTCACGAAGCTCACAGGCTTCTAGCTCTTAATTGGAAAGCATTGCATGTTAGAGGAACTGTGGTTTGTATCAGTTTCAGAAGCAGAGTTGACTTAGATATGGTCTGTATGTGTGGGAAACACCGTTATTTTGTTCTGACCACTGTCACGTTTCCTGCTTTTTTACAGACTCTTTGAAAGAAAGAGCGTGCTTCTTGCTCTAAAACAGAGTGTGTTTCATGGATGAGAACTGTGCTGTGTGTTTCCCTTCAGAAATGGTGTTAAATTCCCACTAAATGTCTTCCTACAAGCAAGACATCATTTCTGGTAAACGTAGTCAATTTTCAGCTCAAATGAATGTAAATCGTTTACGAAGCTCACACGTTTCTCGCTCTTAAATGAAAAGCATTGGATGTTAGATGACTTGTGGTTTGTTCAGTTTCAGAAGCAAAGTTGAACTAGCAATGTTCCGTATGTGTAGGAAACACCGTTCTTTTTTCTGATTACACTCACTTTTCCTGCTCTATTTGAGACTCTAGGAAGCAATAGCGTGCTTCTTCCTATACACAGCGTGTGTTTCATCGTGAGAACTATGCTGTGTGTTTCCCTTCAGTAATGGAGTTAAATCACAGGCTCGGTATCTTCCTACAAGCAAGACTTTGTTTCACGTAAACTCAGTCATCTTTCAGCTCAAACAAAGCTACATCGTTCACGTAGCTCACACGTTTCTCGCTCTTAACTGGAAAGCATTGCATGTTACAGGAACTGTGCTTTGTATCAGTTTCAAAGCAGAGTTGGACTAGCAGTGGTTCATATGTGTAGGAAACACCCTTCTTTTGTTCTGAGTACCCTCAAGTTTCTGGCTCTATTAGAGACTCCTGAAAGCAATAGCATGCTTCTTGCTGTAAAGCCGAGTGTGTTTCATGGATGAGAACTGTGCTGTGTGTTTCCCTTCAGAAATGGAGTTAAATCCCAGGCTCTGTTTCTTCCTACAAGCAAGACATCTTTTCAGGTAAACTCAGTCACTTTTCAGCTCAAAGGAAGCTACATCGTTCACGAAACTCACAGGTTTCTTGCTCTTAAATGGAAAGCATTGCATGTTAGAGGAATTGTGGTTTGTATGAGTTTCAGAAGAAGAGTTGACCTAGATATTGTCCATATGTGTAGGAAACTCCGTAATTTTGTTCTGACCACAGTCACGTTTCTTGCTCCATTAGAGACTCTAGAAAGCAAGAGCGTGCTTCTTCCTATACGCAGAGTGTGTTTCATGGATGAGAACTGTGCTGTGTGTTTCCGTTCAGAAATGGAGTTAAATCTCATGCTCTGTGTCTTCCTACAAGGAAGACATCATTTCAGGTAAACTCAGTCAATTTTCAGCTCAAAGGAAGCTACCTTGTTCACAAAGCTCACACGTTTCTCGCTCTTAACTGGAAAGCATTGCATGTTAGAGGAACTGTGCTTTGTATCAGTTTCACAAGCAGAGTTGGACTAGCAGTGGTCCGTATGTGTAGGAAACACCCTTCTTTTGTTCTGAGCACAATTTCAAGTTTCTGGTTTATTATATATTCTAGAAAGCAAGAGGGTGCTTCTTGCTCTAAGACAGAGTGTGTTTCATGGATGAGAACTGTGCTGTGTGTTTCCCTTAAGAAATGGAGTTAAATCACAGGCTCTGTGTCTTCCTACAAGCAAGACATCATTTCAGGTTAATGCAGTCACTTTTCAGCTCAAATGAATATAAATCGCTTACGAAGTTCACACGTTTCTTGCTCTTAACTGAAAAGCATTGGATGTTAGATGACTTGTGGTTTGTATCAGTTACAGAAACAGAGTTGAATTGGCAGTGGCCCGTATGTGTAGGATACACCGTTCCTTTGTTCAGAGTACCCTCAAGTTTCTTGCTCTATTAGAGACTCCAGAAAGCAAGAGCATGCTTCGTGCACTAAAGCCGAGTGTGTTTCATTGATGAGAACTGTGCTGTGTGTTTCCCTTCAGAAATGGAGTTTAATCCAAGGCTCTGTGTCTTCTTACCAGCAAGACATCTTTTCAGATAAACTCAGTCACTTTTTAGCTCAAAGGAGGCTACATCGTTCACGAAGCTCATAGGTTTCTCGCTCTTAAATGGAAAGCATTGCATGTTAGAGGAACTGTGGTTTGTATCAGTTTCAGAAGCAGAGTTGATTTAGATATGGTCTGTATGTGTAGGAAACACCGTTATTTTGTTCTGACCACAGTCACGTTTCGTGCTGTATTAGAGACTCTTAGAAAGAAAGAGCGTGCTTCTTGCTCTAAATCAGAGTGTGTTTCATGGATGAGAACTGTGCTGTGTGTTTCCCTTCAGAAATGGAGTTAAATTCCACCTCAATGTCTTCCTACAGGCAAGACATCATTTCTGGTAAACGTAGTCAATTTTCAGCCCAAATGAATATAAATCGTTTACGAAGCTCATACGTATCTAGCTCTTAACTGAAAAGCATTGGATGTTAGATGACTTGTGGTTTGTACCAGTTTCAGAAGCAGAGTTGAACTAGCAATGGTCCGTATGTGAAGGAAACACCGTTCATTTGTTCAGAGTACCCTCAATTTTCTGGCTCTATTAGAGACTCTAGAAAGCAGAGCATGCATCGTGCTCTAAAGCAGAGTGTGTTTCATGGATGAGAACTGTGCTGTCTGTTTCCCTTCAGAAATGGAGTTAAATCCCAGGCTCTGTGTCTTCCTACAAGCAAGACATCTTTGTAGGTAAACTCAGTCACTTTTCATCTCAAAGGAAGCTACATCGTTCATGAAGCTCACACATTTCTTGCTCTTAACTGGAAGCCATTGCATGTTACAGGAAGTGTGGTTTGTATCAGGTTCAGAAGAAGAGTTGACCTAGATATGGTCCCTATGTGTAGGAAACTCCGTTATTTTGTTCTGACCACAGTCACGTTTCCTGCTGCATTAGAGACTCTTAGAAAGCAAGTGCATGCTTCTTGCTCTAAAGCAGAGTGTGTTTCCTGGATGAGAACTGCACTGTGTGTATCCCTTCAGAAATGGAGTTAAATCCCAGCCTGTGTGTCTTCCTACAAGCAAGACATCATTTCAGGTAAATGCAGTCACTTTTCAACTCAAATGAATATAAATCGTTTACGAAGCACACACGGTTCTTGCTCTTAACTGAAAAGCATTGGATATAAGATGACTTCTGGTTCGTATCAGATTCAGAAGCAGAGTTGAACTAGCAATGGTCCGTATGTGTAGGAAACACCATTCATTTCTTCAGAGTACCCTCAAGTTTCTGGCTCTATTAGAGACTCTAGAAAGGAAGAGCATGCTTTGTGCTCTAAAGCAGAGTGTTTTCATCGTGAGAACTGTGCTGTGTGTTTCCCTTCAGAAATGGAGTTAAATCACAGGGTCTGTATCTTCCTACAAGCAAGACTTCGTTTCACGTGAGCTCAGTCACCTTTCAGCTCAAACAATGCTACATCGTTCACGTAGCTGACACGTTTCTTGCTCTTAACTGTAAAGCATTTGATGTTAGAGGACCTGGGATTTGTATCAGTTTCAGAAGAAGAGTTGAACAAGCAATTTTCCGCATATGTAGAAAACACCGTTTTTTTGTTCTGAGTACCCTCAAGTTTCTTGCTCTATTAAAGACTCTGGAAAGCAAGACCATGCTTCTTGCTCTAAAGCCGAGTGCGTTTCATGGATGAGAACTGTGCTGTGTGTTTCCCTCAGAAATGGAGTTAAATTCCAGGCTCTGTGTCTTCCTACAAGCAAGACATCATTTCATGTAAACTCAGTCACTTTTCAGCTCAAAGGAAGCTACATCGTTCACCAAGCTGACACGTTTCTCACTCTCAACTGGAAAGCATTACATGTTAGAGGAACTCTGGTTTGTATCAGTTTCAGAAGAAGAGTAGACCTAGATATGGTCCGTATGTGTAGGAAACACCGTTATTTTATACTGACCACAGTCCCGTTGCCTGCCGTATTATAGACCCTTAGAAAGCAAGAGTTTGCTTCTTGCTCTAAAGCAGAGTGTGTTTCATGGATGAGATTTGTGCTGTGTGTTACCCTTCAGAAATGGAGTTAAATTCCAGGCTCTATATTGGTTAAATTATTAAGGCCACTCCACGTAGTTAAAAGGGAGGTTTATTTTGTGATGTAACTTACAAATGAAGGAGGAGGTTACAGGGTCTGGCAAGGGTATAGCGCAGTCCAGCGGTGTCCCCTGAGAACTCTGCTCGGTCTACCTCTAGCGTCCTGAGTCTGGGAACCAACAGAGAGAGCTCTTCCCGATCCTTGGTCTTCTGCTTCCTCCTCTGCCACGCCTTATGGGCGTGACCATTACTGTAGCCTCAGTGGGGGTTGGAACTTCCAGGCCAATGCTGGGATGGCTATCCACTACAGCTCTGTGTCTTCCTAGAAGCAAGACATCATTTCAGGTAAACACAGTCAGTTTTCAGCTCAAATGAATATAAATCTTTAACTAAGCTCACACATTTCTTGCTCGTAAGTGAAAAGCATTGGATGTTAGATGACTTGTGGTTTGCATCAGTTTCAGAAGCAGAGTTGAACTAGATATGGTCCGGATGTGTAGGAAACTCAGTTCTTTTGTTCTGAGCACACTTTTGTTTCCTTATGTTTTATAGACTATAGAAAGCAAGAGCGTGGTTCTTGCACTAATGCAGAGTGTGTTCCATGGAAGAGAACTGTGCTGTGTGTTTCCGTTCAGAAATGGAGTTAAATCCCAGGATCTGTGTCTTCCTACAAGAAAGACATCTTTTCAGGTAAACTCAGTCACTTTTCAGCTCAAAGGAAGCTACATTTTTCACGAAGCTCACACGTTTCTCCCTCTTAACTGGAAAGCATTGCATGTTAATGGAACTGTGCTTTTATCAGTATCAGAAGAAAAGTTGACCTAGATATGGTCCATATGTGTAGGAAACACTGATAATTTGTTCTGACCAAAGTCACGTTTCCTGCTGTATTAGAGACTCTTAGAAAGAAAGAGCGTGCTTCTTCCTATACGCAGAGTGTGTTTCATGGTGAGAACTGTGCTGTGTGTTTCCCTTCAGAAATGCAGTTAAATCACAGGCTCTGTATCTTCCTACAAGCAATACTTCGTTTCATGTAAATTCAGTCACCTTTCAGCTCAAACAAAGCTACATCGTTCACGTAGCTCACAAGTTTCTTGCTCTTAACTGTAAAGCATTGGATGTTAGAGGACCTGTGCTTTGTATCAGTTTCAGGAGCAGAGTTAAACTGGCAATGGTCCATATGTGTAGGAAACACCGTTCTTTTGTACTGAGTACCCTCAATTTTCTGGCTCTATTAGAGACTCTAGAAAGCAAGAGCATGGTTCGAGCTCTAAAGCAGAATGTGTTTCATGGATGAGAACTATGCTGTGTGTTTCCCTTCAGAAATAGAGTTAAATCCCAGGCTCTGTGTCTTCCTAAAAGCAAGACATCTTTGTAGGTAAACTCAGTCACTTTTCATCTCAAAGGAAGCTACATCGTTCATGAAGCTCACACATTTCTTGCTCTTAACTGGAAGCCATTGCATGTTACAGGAACTGTGGTTTGTATCAGGTTCAGAAGAAGAGTTGACCTAGATATGGTCCCTATGTGTAGGAAACTCCGTTATTTTGTTCTGACCACAGTCACGTTTCCTGCTGCATTAGAGACTCTTAGAAAGCAAGTGCATGCTTCTTGCTCTAAAGCAGAGTGTGTTTCATGGATGAGAACTGTGCTGTGTGTTTCCCTTCAGAAATGGAGTTAACTTCTAGGCTCTGTGTCTTCCTAAAAGCACGACATCATTTCAGGTAAACACAGTCAGTTTTCAGCTCAAATGAATATAAATCTTTAACGAAGCTCACACGGTTCTTGCTCTTAACTGAAAAGCATTGGATATTAGATGACTTCTGGTTCGTATCAGTTTCAGAAGCAGAGTTGAACTAGCAATGGTCCGTATGTGTAGGAAACACCGTTCATTTGTTCAGAGTACCCTCAAGTTTCTTGCTCTATTAGAGACTCTGGAAAGCAAGAGCATGCGTCATGGTCTAAAGCAGAGTGTGTTTCATGGATGAGAACTGTGCTGTGTGTTTCCCTTCAGAAATGGAGTAAAATTCCAGGCTCTGTGTCTTCCTACAAGCAAGACATCTCTTCAGGTAAACTCTGTCACTTTTCTGCTCAAAGGAAGCTACATCATTCACGAAGCTCACACGTTTCTCGCTCTTAACTGGAAAGCATTGCATGTTAATGGAACTGTGCTTTGTATCAGTTTCAGAAGAAGAGTTGACCTAGATATGGTCTGTATGTGTAGGAAACACCGATATTTTCTACTAACCACAGTCACTTTTCCTGCTGTATTTGAGACTCTTAGAAAGCAAGAGTGTGCTTCTTGCTCTAAAGCAGAGAGTGTTTCATGGATGAGAACTGTGCTGTGTGTTTCCCTTCAGATATGGAGTTAAATTCCAGACTCTGTATTGGTTAAATTATTAAGGCCACTCCACGTAGTTAAAAGGGATGTTTATTTTGTGGGGTAACTTACAAATGAAGGGGTAGGTTACAGGGTCTGGCAAGGGTATAGCGCATTCCGGTGGTGTTCTCTGGAGAACTCTGCTCGGTCTACCTCCAGCGTCCAGCCCTGGGAACCAAGAGAGAGAGCTCTTCCCGATCCTTTTACTTCCACTTCCTCCTCCGCCACGCCTTGTGGGCGTGACCATTACCAAAGCCTCAGTGGTGGTTGCAACTTCCTGGCCTATGCTGGGAGGGCTATCAACTACAGCTCTGTGTCTTCCTACAAGCAAGACATCATTTCAGGTAAACGCAATCACTTTTCAGCTCAAATGAATATAAATCATTTACGAAGCTCACACGTTTCTCGCTCTTAACTAAAAAGCATTGGGTGTTAGATGACTTGTGGTTTGTATCAGTTTCAGAAGCAGAGTTGAACTAGCAATGGTCCGTATGTGTAAGAAACCCCGTTCATTTGTTCTGAGCAAACTCACGTTTCCTGCTCTATTAGAGATTCTAGAAAGTAAGAGCGTGCTTCTTCCTGTACGCAGAGGGTGTTTCAACGTGACAACTGTGCTGTGTGTTTCCCTTCAGAAATGGAGTTAAATCACAGGCTCTGTATCTTCCTACAAGCAAGACTTTGCTTCACGTAAACTCAGTCAACTTTCAGCTCAAACAAAGCTACATCGTTCACGTAGCTGACAGCTTTCTTGCTCTTAATTGTAAAGCATTGGATGTTAGAGGACCTGTGGTTTGTATCAGTTTCAGAAGCAGAGTTGAACTAGCAATTGTCCATATGTGTAGGAAACACCGTTCTTTTGTTCTGAGTACCCTCAAGTTTCTGGCTCTATTAGAGTCTCTTGAAAGCAAGAGCATGCTTCGTGCTCTAAGCAGAGTGTGTTTCATGGATGAGAACTGTGCTGTGTGTTTCCCTTCAGAAATGGAGTTAAATCCCAGGCTCTGTGTCTTCCTACAAGCAAGACATCTTTTCAGTTAAACTCAGTCACTTTTCAGCTCAAAGGAAGCTACATCCTTCACAAAGCTCACATGTTTCTCGCTCTTAACTGGAAGGCATTGCATGTTACAGGAACTCTGGTTTGTATCAGTTTCAGACGCAGAGTTGGACCAGCAATGGTCCGTATGTGTAGGAAACACCCTTCTTTTGTTCTGAGCATACTTTCAAGTTTCTGGCTCTATAATAGACTCTAGAAAGCAAGAGCGTGCTTCATGCTCTAAAGCAGAGTGTGTTTCATCGATGAGAACTGTGCTGTGTGTTTCCCTTCAGAAATGGAGTTAAATCCCAGGCTCTGTTTGTTCCTACAAGCAGACATCATTTCAGGAAAAGGCAGTCACTTTTCAGATCAAATGAATATAAATCATTTACGAAGCTCACATGTTTCTCGCTCTTAACTGAAAAGCATTGAATGTAGGATGATTTGTGGTTTGTATCAGTTTCAGAAGAAGAGTTGACCTAGATATGGTCCGTACGTGTAGGAAACACCGTTATTTTGTTCTGACCACAGTCACGTTTCCTGCTCTATTAGAGACTGTTAGAAAGCAAGAGTATTCTTCTTGATCTAAAGCAGAGTGTTTTTCCTGGATGAGAACTGTGCTGTGTGTTTACCTTCAGAAATGAAGTTAAATCCCAGGCTCTGTGTCTTCCTACATGTAAGACATCTTTTCAGGTAAACTCAGTCACTTTTTCAGCTCAAAGGTAGCAACATCGTTCACGAAGCTCACACATTTCTCGCTCTTAACTGGAAAGCATTGCTTGTTAATGGAACTGTGCTTTGTATCAGTTTCAGAAGAAGAGTTGACGTAGATATGGTCCGTATATGTAGGAAATACCGTTATTTTGTTCTGAAAAATGTCACGTTTCCTGCTGTATTAGAGACTCATTGAAAGCAAGAGCGTGCTTCTTGGTCTAAAGCAGAGTGTGTTTCATGGATGAGAACTGTGCTGTGTGTTTCCCTTCAGAAGTGGAGTTAAATTCCAGGCTCTGTTTCTTCTTACAAGCAAGACATCTTTTCAGGTAAACTCAGTCACTTTTCAGCTCAAAGGAAGCTACATCCTTCACGAAGCTCACACGTTTCTCGCTCTTAACTGGAAAGCATTGCATGTTAGAGGAACTGTGGTTTGTATCAGTTTCAGAAGAAGAGTTGGCCTAGATGTGGTCCGTATGTGTAGGATAAACCGTCATTTTCTTCTATCCACAGTCACGTTTCCTGCTGTATTAGAGACTCTTAGAAACAGCGTGCTTCTTTATCTAAAGCATAGTGTGTTTCATCGATGAGAACTGTGCTGTGTGTTTCTCTTCAGAAAAGGAGTTAAATTCCAGGCTCTGTGTCTTCCTACAAGCAAGACATCATTTCAGGGAAACGCAGTCACTTTTCTACTCAAATGAATATAAAACGTTTACGAAGCTCACACGATTCTCGCTCTTAACTGAAAAGCATTGGATGTTAGATGACTTGTGGTTTGTATCAGTTTCAGAAGAAGAGTTGACCTAGATATGGTCCTTATGTGTAGAAACACCGTTATTTTGTTCTGAACACAGTCACGTTTCCTGCTCTATTAGAGACTCTTAGAAAGCAAGAGCATGCTTCTCGCGCTAAAGCAGGGTGTGTTTCATGGATGAGAACTGTGCTGTGTGTTTCCCTTCAGTAATGGAGTTAAATTCCAGGCTCTATTTCTTCCTACAAGCAAGACATCATTTCAGGTAAACTCAGTCACTTTTCAGCTCAAAGTTAGCAACATCATACACGAAGCTCACACATTTCTCGCTCTTAACTGGACAGCATTGCATGTTAATGGAACTGTGCTTTGTATCAGTTTCAGAAAAAGAGTTGACCTAGAAATGGTCGGTATGTGTAGGAAATACCATTATTTTGTTCTGACCAATGTCACGTTTCCTGCTGTATTAGAGACTCTTAGAAAGCAAGCGCATGCTTCTTACTCTAAAGCAGAGTGTGTTTCATGGATGAGAACTGTGCTGTGTGTTACCCTTCAGAAATGGAGTTAAATTCCAGGCTCTATTTCTTCCTACAAGCAAGACATCATTTCAGGTAAACGCAGTCACTTTTCAGCTTAAATGAATATAAATCATTTACGAAGCTCACACGTTTCTCGCTCTTAACTGAAAAGCATTGGATGTTAAATGACTTGTGGTTTGTATCAGTTTCAGAAAAGAGTTGAACTAGCTATGGTCCGTATGTGTAGGAAACACCGTTCTTTTGATCAGAGCACACTCACGTTTCCTGCTATATTAGAGCCTCTAGAAAGCAAGAGCGTGCTTCTTCCTAAACGCAGAGTGTGTTTCATCATGAGAACTGTGCTGTGTGTTTCCCTTCAGAAATGGAGTTAAATCACAAGCTCTGTATCTTCCTACAATCAAGAATTCGTTTCACGTAAACTTAGTCACCTTTCAGCTCAAACAAGTCTACATCGTTCATGTAGCTCACAAGTTTCTTGTTCTTAACTGTAAACCTTTCATGTTAGAGGACCTGTGGTTTGTATCAGTTTCAGAAGCAGAGTCGAACTAGCAATGGTCTGTATGTGTAGGAAACACCGTTCTTTTGTTCTGAGCACACTTTCCAGTTTCTCACTCTATTATAGATTCTAGAAGGCAAGAGTGTGCTTCTTGCTCTAAAGCAGAGTGTGTTTCACGGATGAGAACTCTGCTGTGTGTTTCCCTTCAGAAATGCAGTTAAATTCCAGGCTCTGTGTCTTACTACAATCAATACAACGTTTCAGGTAAACTCAGTCACTTTTCAGCTCAAAGGAAGCTACATCCTTCACGAAGCTCACACGTTTCTCGCTCTTAACTGGAAAGCATTGCATGTTACAGGAATTCTGCGTTGTATCAGTTTCAGAAGCAGAGTTGGACTAGCAATGATCTGTATGTGTAGGAAACACCTTCTTTTGTTCTGAGCACACCTTCAAGTTTCTGGCTCTATTATAGACTCTAGAAAGCAAGAGCGTGCTTCTTGCTCTAAAGCATAGTGTGTTTCATGGATGAGAACTGTGCTGTGTGTTTCCCTTCAGAAATGGAGTTAAATCCCAGGCTCTGTGTCTTCCTACATGCAATACATCTTTTCAGGTAAACTCAGTCAATTTTCAGCTCAAAGGAAGCTACATCCTTCACAAAGCTCACACGTTTCTCGCTCTTTACTGGAACGTGTTGCATGTTACAGGAACTCTGGTTTGTATCAGTTTCAGAAGCAGAGTTGGACTAGCAATGGTCCGTATGTGTAGGAAACACCCTTCTTTTGTTCTGAGGACACAATCAAGTTTCTGGCTCTATTATAGACTATAGAAAGCAAGAGCGTGCTTCTTGCTCTAAAGCAGAGTGTTTTTCATCGATGAGAACTGTGCTGTGTGTTTCCCTTCAGAAATGGAGTTAAATCCGAGGCTCTGTGTGTTCCTACAAGCAAGACATCATTTCAGTAAAAGGCAGTCACTTTTCAGCTCAAATGAATATAAATCATTTACAAAGCTCACATGTTTCTCGCTTTTAACTGAAAAGCATTGGACGTAGGATGACTTGTGGTTTGTATCAGTTTCAGAAGAAGATTTGACCTACATATGGTCCGTATGTGTAGTAAACACCGTTGTTTTGTTCTGAACACAGTCACGTTTCTTTCTCTTTTAGAGAATCTTAGAAAGCAAGAGCATGCTTCTTGCTCTAAAGCAGAGTGTGTTTCATGGATGAGAACTGTGGTGTGTGTTTCCCTTCAGAAATGGAGTTAAATCCGAGGCTCTGTGTGTTCCTACAAGCAAGACATCATTTCAGTAAAAGGCAGTCACTTTTCAGCTCAAATGAATATAAATCATTTACAAAGCTCACATGTTTCTCGCTTTTAACTGAAAAGCATTGGATGTTAGATGACTTGTGGTTTGTATCAGTTTCATAAGCAGAGTTGAACTAGCAATGGTCCGTATGTGTAGGAAACACCGTTCTTTTGTTCTGAGCACACTTTCAAGTTTCTGACTCTATTATAGACTCGAGAAAGCAAGAGCGTGCTTCTTGCTCTAAAGCAGAGTGTGTTTCATGGAGGAGAACTGTGCTGTGTGTTTCCTTTCAGAAATGGAGTTAATTCCCAGGCTCTGTGTCTTCCTACAAGCAAGACATCATTTCAGGTAAACTCAGTAACTTTTCAGCTCAAAGTTAGCAACCTCATTCACGAAGCTCACACATTTCTCGCTCTTAACTGGAAAGCATTGCATGTTAATGGAACTGTGCTTTGTGTCAGTTTCAGAAGAAGAGTTGACCTAGATATGGTCTGTATGTGTAGGAAATACCGTTATTTTGTTCTGACCAATGTCACATTTCCTGCTGTATTAGAGACTCATAGAAAGCAAGAGCGTGCTTCTTGGTCTAAAGGAGAGTGTGTTTCATGGATGAGAACTGTGCTGTGTGTTTCCCTTCAGAAGTGGAGTTAAATTCCAGGCTCTGTGTCTTCCTACAAGCAAGACATCTTTTCATGTAAACTCAGTCACTTTTCAGCTCAAAGGAAGCTACATCCTTCACGAAGCTCACATGTTTCTCCCTCTTAACTGGAAAGCATTGCATGTTACAGGAACTCTGCTTTGTATCAGTTTCAGAAGCAGAGTTGGAGTAGCAATGGTCGGTATGTGTAGGAAACACCCTTCTTTTGTTCTGAGCTCACTTTCAAGTTTCTGGCTGTATTATAGAGTCTAGAAAGCAAGAGCGTGCTTCTTGCTCTAAAGCAGAGTGTGTTTCATGGATGAGAACTGTGCTGTGAGTTTCCCTTCAGAAATGGAGTTAAATCCCAGGCTCTCTGTGTTCCTACAAGCAAGACATCATTTCAGGAAAAGGCAGTCACTTTTCAGCTCAAATGAATATAAATCATTTACGAAGCTCACTTTTTTCTGGCTCTTAACTGAAAAGCATTGGACCTTAGATGGCTTTTGGTTTGTATCAGTTTCAGAAGAAGAGTTGATCTAGATATGGTCCGTATGTGTAGGAAACTCCGTTCTTTTGTTCTGAGCACACTTTCAAGTTTCTGACTCTATTATAGACTCTATAAAGCAAGAGCGTGCTTCTTGCTCTAAAGCAGAGTGTGTTTCATGGATGAGAACTGTGCTGTGTGTTTCCCTTCAGAAATGGAGTTAAATCCCAGGCTCTGTGTCTTCCTAAAACCAAGACATCATTTCAGGTAAACTCAGTCTCTTTTCAGCTCAAAGGAAGCTACATCGTTCACGAAGCTCACACATATCTCGCTCTTAAGTGGAAAGCATTGCATGTTAGAGGAACTGTGGTTTGTATCAGTTTCAGAAGAAGAGTTGACCTAGATATGGTCCGTATGTGTAGGAAAAACCGTTATTTTGTTCTATCCACAGTCACGTTTCCTGCTGTATTATAGACTCTTAGAAAGTGCGTGCTTCTTGATCTAAAACAGAGTGTGTTTCATGGATGAGAACTGTGGTGTGTGTTTCCCTTCAGAAATGGAGTTAAATTCCAGGCTCTGTGTCTTCCTACAAGCAAGACATCATTTCAGGGAATCGCAGTCACTTTTCAGCTCAAATGAATATAAATCATTTACGAAGCTCACACGTTTCTCGCTCTTAACTGAAAAGCATTGGATGTAGGATGACTTGTGGTTTGTATCAGTTCAGAAGCAGAGTTGAACTAGCAATGGTCCGTATGTGTAGGAAACACCGTTCTTTTGTTCTGAGCACACTTTCAAGTTTCTGACTCTATTATAGACTCGAGAAAGCAAGAGCGTGCTTCTTGCTCTAAAGCAGAGTGTGTTTCAAGGAGGATAACTGTGCTGTGTGTTTCCTTTCAGAAATGGAGTTAATTCCCAGGCTCTGGGTCTTCCGACAAGCAAGACATCATTTCAGGTAAACTCAGTAAGTTTTCAGCTCAAAGTTAGCAACATCGTTCACAAAGCTCACACATTTCTCGCTCTTAACTGGAAAGCATTGCATGTTAATGAAACTGTGCTTTGTATCAGTTTCAGAAGAAGAGTTGACCTAGACATGGTCCGTATGTGTAGGAAATACCGTTATTTTGTTCTGACCAATGTCACGTTTCCTGCTGTATTAGAGACTCATAGAAAGCAAGAGCGTGCTTCTTGGTCTAAAGCAGAGTGTGTTTCATGGATGAGAACTGTGCTGTGTGTTTACCTTCACAAGTGGAGTTAAATTCCAGGCTCTGTGTCTTCCTACAAGCAAGACATCTTTTCAGGTAAACTCAGTCACTTTTCAGCTCAAAGGAAGCTACATCCTTCACGAAGCTCACATGTTTCTCCCTCTTAACTGGAAAGCATTGCATGTTACAGGAACTCTGGTTTGTATCAGTTTCAGAAGCAGAGTTGGACTAGCAATGGTGCCCATCTGTAGGAAACACCCTTCTTTTGTTCTGAGCTCACTTTCAAGTTTCTGGCTGTATTATAGACTCTAGAAAGCAAGAGCATGCTTCTTCCTCTAAAGCAGAGTGTGTTTCATGGATGAGAACTGTGCTGTGTGTTTCCCTTCAGAAATGGAGTTAAATCCCAGGCTCTCTGTGTTCCTACAAGCAAGACATCATTTCAGGAAAAGGCAGTCACTTTTCAGCTCAAATGAATATAAATCATTTACGAAACTCACTTGTTTCTGGTTCTTAACTGAAAAGCATTGGACCTTAGATGGCTTTTGGTTTGTATCAGTTTCAGAAGAAGAGTTCATCTAGATATGACCCGTATGTGTAGGAAACTCCGTTCTTTTGTTCTGAGCACACTTTCAAGTTTCTGACTCTATTATAGACTCTATAAAGCAAGAGCGTGCTTCTTGCTCTAAAGCAGAGTGTGTTTCATGGATGAGAACTGTGCTGTGTGTTTCCCTTCAGAAATGGAGTTAAATCCCAGGCTCTGTGTGTTCCTACAAGCAAGACATCATTTCAGGTAAACGCAGTCACTTTTCAGCTCAAATGAATATAAATCATTTACGAAGCTCACACGTTTCTCGCTCTTAACTGAAAAGCATTGGATGGTAGATGACTTGTGGTTTGTATCAGTTCAGAAGCAGAGTTGAACTAGCAATGGTCCGTATGTGTAGGAAACACCGTTCTTTTGTTCTGAGCACACTTTCAAGTTTCTGACTCTATTATAGACTCGAGAAAGCAAGAGCGTGCTTCTTGCTCTAAAGCAGAGTGTGTTTCATGGAGGAGAACGGTGCTCTGTGTTTCCTTTCAGAAATGGAGTTAAATCCCAGGCTCTGTGTCTTCCTACAACCAAGACATCTTTTCAGGTAAACTCAGTCACTTTTCAGCTCAAAGGTAGGAACATCGTTCACGAAGCTCACACATTTCTCGCTCTTAACTGGAAAGCATTGCATGTTAGAGGAACTGTGGTTTGTATCAGTTTCAGAAGAAGAGTTGACCTAGATATGGTCCGTATGTGTAGGAAACACCGTTATTTTGTTCTATCCACAGTCATGTTTCCTGCTGAATTAGAGACTCTTAGAAAGAGCGTGCTTCTTGATCTAAAGCAGAGTGTGTTTCATGGATGAGAACTGTGCTGTGTGTTTCCCTTCAGTAATGGAGTTAAATTCCAGGCTCTGTGTCTTCCTACAAGCAAGACATCTTTTCAGGTAAGCTCAGTCACTTTTCAGCTCAAAGGAAGCTACATCCTACACGAAGCTCACATGTTTCTCCCTCTTAACTGGAAAGCATTGCATGTTAGAGGAACTGTGGTTTGTATCAGTTTCAGAAGAAGAGTTGACCTAAATATGGTCCGTATGTGTACGAAACACCGTTATTTTGTTCTATCCACAGTCACGTTTCCTGCTGTATTAGAGACTCTTAGAAAGAGCGTGCTTCTTGATCTAAAGCAGAGTGTGTTTCATGGATGAGAACTGTGCTGTGTGTTTCCCTTCAGTAATGGAGTTAAATTCCAGGCTCTGTGTCTTCCTACAAGCAAGACATCTTTTCAGGTAAGCTCAGTCACTTTTCAGCTCAAAGGAAGCTACATCCTTCACGAAGCTCACACGTTTCTCCCTCTTAACTGGAAAGCATTGCATGTTACAGGAACTCTGGTTTGTATCAGTTTCAGAAGCAGAGTTGGACTAGCAATGGTCCGTATGTGTAGGAAACACCCTTCTTTTGTTCTGAGCTCACTTTCAAGTTTCTGGCTGTATTATAGACTCTAGAAAGCAAGAGCGTGCTTCTTCCTCTAAAGCAGAGTGTGATTCATGGATGAGAACTGTGCTGTGTGTTTCCCTTCAGAAATGGAGTTAAATCCCAGGCTCTCTGTGTTCCTACAAGCAAGACATCATTTCAGGAAAAGGCAGTCACTTTTCAGCTCAAATGAATATAAATCATTTACGAACCTCACTTGTTTCTGGCTCTTAACTGAAAAGCATTGGACCTTAGATGGCTTTTGGTTTGTATCAGTTTCAGAAGAAGAGTTCATCTAGATATGATCCGTATGTGAGGGAAACTCCGTTCTTTTGTTCTGAGCACACTTTCAAGTTTCTGACTCTATTATAGACTCTGTAAAGCAAGAGCATGCTTCTTGCTCTAAAGCAGAGTGTGTTTCATGGATGAGAACTGTGCTGTGTGTTTCCCTTCAGAAATGGAGTTAAATCCCAGGCTCTGTGTGTTCCTACAAGCAAGACATCATTTCAGTTAAACTCAGTCTCTTTTCAGCTCAAAGGAAGCTACATCGTTCACGAAGCTCACACATTTCTCGCTCTTAACTGGAAAGCATTGCATGTTAATGGAACTGTGCTTTGTATCAGTTTCAGAAGAAGAGTTGACCTAGACATGGTCCGTATGTGTAGGAAATACCGTTATTTTGTTCTGACCAATGTCACGTTTCCTGCTGTATTAGAGACTCTTAGAAAGCGGGTGCTTCTTGATCTAAAGCAGAGTGTGTTTCATGGATGAGAACTGTGCTGTGTGTTTCCCTTCAGTAATGGAGTTAAATTCCAGGCTCTGTGTCTTCCTACAAGCAAGACATCTTTTCAGGTAAGCTCAGTCACTTTTCAGCTCAAAGGAAGCTACATCCTTCACGAAGCTCACACGTTTCTCCCTCTTAACTGGAAAGCATTGCATGTTACAGGAACTCTGGTTTGTATCAGTTTCAGAAGCAGAGTTGGACTAGCAATGGTCCGTATGTGTAGGAAACACCCTTCTTTTGTTCTGAGCTCACTTTCAAGTTTCTGGCTGTATTATAGACTCTAGAAAGCAAGAGCGTGCTTCTTCCTCTAAAGCAGAGTGTGATTCATGGATGAGAACTGTGCTGTGTGTTTCCCTTCAGAAATGGAGTTAAATCCCAGGCTCTCTGTGTTCCTACAAGCAAGACATCATTTCAGGAAAAGGCAGTCACTTTTCAGCTCAAATGAATATAAATCATTTACGAACCTCACTTGTTTCTGGCTCTTAACTGAAAAGCATTGGACCTTAGATGGCTTTTGGTTTGTATCAGTTTCAGAAGAAGAGTTCATCTAGATATGATCCGTATGTGAGGGAAACTCCGTTCTTTTGTTCTGAGCACACTTTCAAGTTTCTGACTCTATTATAGACTCTATAAAGCAATAGCATGCTTCTTGCTCTAAAGCAGAGTGTGTTTCATGGATGAGAACTGTGCTGTGTGTTTCCCTTCAGAAATGGAGTTAAATCCCAGGCTCTGTGTGTTCCTACAAGCAAGTCATCATTTCAGTTAAACTCAGTCTCTTTTCAGCTCAAAGGAAGCTACATCGTTCACGAAGCTCACACGTATCTCGCTCTTAAGGGGAAAGCATTGCATGATAGAGGAACTGTGGTTTGTATCAGTTTCAGAAGAAGAGTTGACCTAGATATGGTCCGTATGTGTAGGAAAAACCGTTATTTTGTTCTATCCACAGTCACGTTTCCTGCTGTATTATAGACTCTTAGAAACAGCGTGCTTCTTGATCTAAAGCAGAGTGTGTTTCATGGATGAGAACTGTGGTGTGTGTTTCCCTTCAGAAATGGAGTTTAATTCCAGGCTAGCAGTGGTCCGTATGTGTAGGAAACACCGTTCTTTTGTTCTGAGCACACTTTCAAGTTTCTGACTCTATTAGAGACTCGAGAAAGCAAGAGCGTGCTTCTTGTTCTGACCAATGTCACGTTTCCTGCTGTATTAGAGACTCATACAAAGCAAGAGCGTGCTTCTTGGTCTAAAGCAGAGTGTGTTTCATTGAGGAGAACTGTGCTGTGTGTTTCCCTTCAGAAGTGGAGTTAAATTCCAGGCTCTGTGTCTTCCTACAAGCAAGACATCTTTTCAGGTAAACTCAGTCACTCTTCAGCTCAAAGGAAGCTACATCCTTCACGAAGCTCACGCGTTTCTCGCTCTTAACTGGAAAGCATTGCATGTTACAGGAACTCTGCTTTGTATCAGTTTCAGAAGCAGAGTTGGACTAGCAATGGTCTGTATGTGTAGGAAACACCCTTCTTTTGTTCTGAGCTCACTTTCAAGGTTCTGGCTATATTATAGACTCTAGAAAGCAAGAGCGTGCTTCTTGCTCTAAAGCAGAGTGTGTTTCATGAATGAGAACTGTGCTGTGTGTTTCCCTTCAGAAATGGAGTTAAATCCCAGGCTCTGTGTATTCCTACAAGCAAGACATCATTTCATGAAAAGGCAGTCACTTTTCAGCTCAAATGAATATAAATCATTTACGAAGCTCACTTGTTTCTGGTTCTTAACTGAAAAGCATTGCACGTTAGATGGCTTTTGTTTGTATCAGTTTCAGAAGAAGAGTTGTTCTAGATATGGTCCGTATGTGTAGGAAACTCCGTTCTTTTGTTCTGAGCACACTTTCAAGTTTCTGACTCTATTATAGACTCTATAAAGCAAGAGCGTGCTTCTTGCTCTAAAGCAGAGTGTGATTCATGGATGAGAACTGTGCTGTGTGTTTCCCTTCAGAAATGGAGTTAAATCCCAGGCTCTGTGTCTTCCTACAAGCAAGATATCTTTTCAGGTAAACTCAGTCACTTTTCAGCTCAAAGGAAGCTACATTGTTCACAAAGCTCACACGTTTCTCGCTCTTAACTGGAAAGCATTGCATGTTACAGGAACTCTGGTTTGTATCAGTTTCAGAAGCAGAGTTGGACTATCAATGGTCCGTATATTTAGGAAACACCTTTCTTTTGTTCTGAGCTCACTTTCAAGTTTCTGGCTCTATTATAGACTCTAGACAGGAAGAGTGTGCTTCTTGCTCTAAAGCAGAGTGTGTTTCATGGATGAGAACTGTGCTGTGTGTTTCCCTTCACAAATGGAGTTAAATCCCAGGCTCTGTGTCTTCCTACAAGCAAGACATCATTTCAGGTAAACTCAGTCTCTTTTCAGCTCAAAGGAAGCTACATTGTTCACGAGGCTCACACGTATCTCGCTCTTATGTGGAAAGCATTGCATGTTAGAGAAACTGTGGTTTGTATCAGTTTTAGAAGAAGATTGACATAGATATGGTCCCTATGTGTAGGAAATACCGTTATTTTGTTCTGAACAATGTCACGTTTCCTGCTGTATTAGAGACTCATACAAAGCAAGAGGGTGCTTCTTGGTCTAACGCAGAGTGTGTTTCATGGATGAGAACTGTGCTGTGTGTTTCCCTTCAGAGTGGAGTTAAATTCCAGGCTCTGTGTCTTCCTACAAGCAAGACATCCTTTCACTGAAACGCAGTCTCTTTTCAGCTCAAATGAATATAATTCATTTATGAAGCTCACACGTTTCTCGCTCTTAACCGAAAAGGATTGGATGTTAGATGACTTGTGGTTTGTATCATTTTCAGAAGCAGAGTTGAACTAGCAATGATCCGTGTGTGTAGGAAACACCGTTCTTTTGTTCTGAGCACACTTTCGAGTTTCTGACTCTATTATTGACTGGAGAAAGCAAGAGCGTGCTTCTTCCTCTAAAGCAGAGTGTGTTTCATGAAGGAGAACTGTGCTGTGTGTTTTCTTTCAGAAATGGCGTTAAATCCAAGGCTCTGTGTCTTCCTACAAGCAAGACATCTTTTCAGGTAAACTCAGTCACTTTTCAGCTCAAAGGTAGCAACATCGTTCACGAAGCTCACACATTTCTCGCTCTTAACTGGAAAGCATTGCATGTTAATGGAACTCTGCTTTGTATCAGTTTCAGAAGAAGAGTTGACCTAGATATGGTCTGTATGTGTAGGAAATTCCGTTATTTTGTTCTGACCAATGTCACGTTTCCTGCTGTATTAGAAACTCTTACAAAGCAAGAGCGTGCTTCTTGGTCTAAAGCAGAGTGTTTTTCATGGATGAGAACTGTGCTGTGTGTTTCCCTTCAGAAGTGGAGTTAAATTCCAGGCTCTGTGTCTTCCTACAAGCAAGACATCTTTTCAGGTAAACTCAGTCACTCTTCAACTCAAAGGAAGCTACAACCTTCACGAAGCTCACACGTTTCTCGCTCTTAATTGAAAAGCATTGGATGTTAGATGACTTGTGGTTTGTATCATTTTCAGAAGCAGAGTTGAACTAGCAATGGTCCGTCTGTGTAGGAAACACCCTTCTTTTTTTCTGAGCACACTTTCAAGTTTCTGGCTCTATTATAGACTCTAGACAGCAAGAGCGTGCTTCTTGCTCTAAAGCAGAGTGTGTTTCATGGATGAGACTGTGCTGTGTGTTTCCCTTCAGAAATGGATTAAATACCAGGCTCTGTGTGTTCCTACAAGCAAGACATCATTTCAGGAAAAGGCAGTCACTTTTCAGCTCAAATGAATATAAGTCATTTACGAAGCTCACTTGTTTCTGGCTCTTAACTGAAAAGCATTGGACTTTAGATGGCTTTTGGTTTGTATCAGTTTCAGAAGAAGAGTTGATCTAGATATGGTCCGTATGTGTAGGAAACAACGTTCTTTTGTTATGAGCACACTTTCAAGTTTCTGACTCTATTATAGACTCTATAGAGCAAGAGCGTGCTTCTTGCTCTAAAGCAGAGTGTGTTTCATGGATGAGAACTTTGCTGTGTGTTTCCCTTCAGAAATGGAGTTAAATCCCAGGCTCTGTGTCTTCCTACAAGCAAGACATCTTTTCAGGTAAACTCAGTCACTTTTCAGCTCAAAGGTAGCAACATCGTTCACGAAGCTCACACATTTCTTGCTCTTAACTGGAAAGCATTGCATGTTAATGGAACTGTGCTTTGTATCAGTTTAAGAAGAAGAGTTGAAATAGATATGGTCCATATGTGTAGGAAATACCATTATTTTTTTCTGACCAATGTCACGTTTCCGGCTGTATTAGAGACTCATAGAAAGCAAGAGAGTGCTTCTTGGTCTAAAGCAGAGCGTGTTTCATGGATGAGAACTGTGCTGTGTGTTTCCCTTCAGAAGTGGAGTTAAATTCCAGTCTCTGTGTCTTCCTACAAGCAAGACATCATTTCAGGAAAGCACATTCACTTTTCAGCTCAAATGAATGTAAATCGTTTATGAAGCTCACACGTTTCTCGCTCTTAACTGAAAAGCATTGGATGTTAGATGACTTGTGGTTTGTATCAGTTTCAGAAGAAGAGTTGAACTATCTATGGTCCGTAGGTGTAGGAAACACCGTTCTTTTGTTCTGAGCACACTCACGTTTCCTGGTATATTAGAGGCTCTAGAAAGCAAGAGCGTGCTTCTTCCTATATGCAGAGTGTGTTTCATCGTGAGAACTGTGCTGTGTGTTTCCCTTCTGAAATGGAGTTAAATCACAAGCTCTGTATCTTCCTACAAGCAAGAATTCGTTTTATGTAAACTCAGTCACTTTTCAGCTCAAAAAAAGCTACATCGTTCACGTAGCTCACAAGTTTCTTGTTCTTAACTGAAAAGCATTGGATGTTAGATGACTTGTGGTTTGTATCAGTTTCAGAAGCAGAGTTGACCTAGATATGGTCCGTATGTGAAGGAAAAACCGTTATTTTGTTCTATCCACAGTCACGTTTCCTGCTGTATTAGAGACTCTTAGAAAGAGCGTGCTTCTTGCTCTAAAGCAGAGTGTGTTTCATGGATGAGAACTGTGCTGTGTGTTTCCCTTCAGAAATGGAGTTAAATCCCAGGCTCTGTGTGTTCCTACAAGCAAGACATCATTTCAGGAAAAGGCAGTCACTTTTCAGCTCAAATGAATATAGATCATTTACGAAGCTCACACGTTTCTCGCTCTTAACTGAAAAGCATTGGATGTTAGATGACTTGTTTTTTGTATCAGTTTCAGAAGCAGAGTTGAACTAGCAATGGTCCGTATTTGTAGGAAACACCGTTCTTTTGTTCTGAGCACACTTTCAAGTTTCTGACTCTATTATAGACTCGAGAAAGCAAGAGCGTGCTTCTTGCTCTAAAGCAGAGTGTGTTTCATTGAGGAGAACTGTGCTGTGTGTTTCCC
The DNA here is from genome assembly GCA_949786405.1 of Onychomys arenicola. NCBI lineage: Eukaryota > Metazoa > Chordata > Mammalia > Rodentia > Cricetidae > Onychomys > Onychomys arenicola. Next base: position 70,773 of record CATKUM010000142.1, on the reverse strand, counting down.
TTCAGAAGTGGAGTTAAATTCCAGGCTCTGTGTCTCCCTACAAGCAAGACATCTTTTCAGGTAAACTCAGTCACTCTTCAGCTCAAAGGAAGCTACATCCTTCACGAAGCTCACACGTTTCTCGCTCTTAACTGGAAAGCATTGCATGTTACAGGAACTCTGCTTTGTATCAGTTTCAGAAGCAGAGTTGGACTAGCAATGGTCTGTATGTGTAGGAAACACCCTTCTTTTGTTCTGAGCTCACTTTCAAGGTTCTGGCTATATTATAGACTCTAGAAAGCAAGAGCGTGCTTCTTGCTCTAAAGCAGAGTGTGTTTCATGAATGAGAACTGTGCTGTGTGTTTCCCTTCAGAAATGGAGTTAAATCCCAGGCTCTGTGTATTCCTACAAGCAAGACATCATTTCATGAAAAGGCAGTCACTTTTCAGCTCAAATGAATATAAATCATTTACGAAGCTCACTTGTTTCTGGTTCTTAACTGAAAAGCATTGGACGTTAGATGGCTTTTGTTTGTATCAGTTTCAGAAGAAGAGTTGATCTAGATATGGTCCGTATGTGTAGGAAACTCCGTTCTTTTGTTCTGAGCACACTTTCAAGTTTCTGACTCTATTATAGACTCTATAAAGCAAGAGCGTGCTTCTTGCTCTAAAGCAGAGTGTGTTTCATGGATGAGAACTGTGCTGTGTGTTTCCCTTCAGAAATGGAGTTAAATCCCAGGCTCTGTGTCTTCCTACAAGCAAGATATCTTTTCAGGTAAACTCAGTCACTTTTCAGCTCAAAGGAAGCTACATTGTTCACAAAGCTCACACGTTTCTCGCTCTTAACTGGAAAGCATTGCATGTTACAGGAACTCTGGTTTGTATCAGTTTCAGAAGCAGAGTTGGACTATCAATGGTCCGTATATTTAGGAAACACCTTTCTTTTGTTCTGAGCTCACTTTCAAGTTTCTGGCTCTATTATAGACTCTAGACAGGAAGAGTGTGCTTCTTGCTCTAAAGCAGAGTGTGTTTCATGGATGAGAACTGTGCTGTGTGTTTCCCTTCAGAAATGGAGTTAAATCCCAGGCTCTCTGTGTTCCTACAAGCAAGACATCATTTCAGGAAAAGGCAGTCACTTTTCAGCTCAAATGAATATAAATCATTTACGAAACTCACTTGTTTCTGGTTCTTAACTGAAAAGCATTGGACCTTAGATGGCTTTTGGTTTGTATCAGTTTCAGAAGAAGAGTTCATCTAGATATGACCCGTATGTGTAGGAAACTCCGTTCTTTTGTTCTGAGCACACTTTCAAGTTTCTGACTCTATTATAGACCCTATAAAGCAAGAGCGTGCTTCTTGCTCTAAAGCAGAGTGTGTTTCATGGATGAGAACTGTGCTGTGTGTTTCCCTTCAGAAATGGAGTTAAATCCCAGGCTCTGTGTGTTCCTACAAGCAAGACATCATTTCAGGGAAACGCAGTCACTTTTCAGCTCAAATGAATATAAATCATTTACGAAGCTCACACGTTTCTCGCTCTTAACTGAAAAGCATTGGATGGTAGATGACTTGTGGTTTGTATCAGTTCAGAACCAGAGTTGAACTAGCAATGGTCCGTATGTGTAGGAAACACCGTTCTTTTGTTCTGAGCACACTTTCAAGTTTCTGACTCTATTATAGACTCGAGAAAGCAAGAGCGTGCTTCTTGCTCTAAAGCAGAGTGTGTTTCATGGAGGAGAACGGTGCTCTGTGTTTCCTTTCAGAAATGGAGTTAAATCCCAGGCTCTGTGTCTTCCTACAACCAAGACATCTTTTCAGGTAAACTCAGTCACTTTTCAGCTCAAAGGTAGGAACATCGTTCACGAAGCTCACACATTTCTCGCTCTTAACTGGAAAGCATTGCATGTTAGAGGAACTGTGGTTTGTATCAGTTTCAGAAGAAGAGTTGACCTAGATATGGTCCGTATGTGTAGGAAACACCGTTATTTTGTTCTATCCACAGTCATGTTTCCTGCTGAATTAGAGACTCTTAGAAAGAGCGTGCTTCTTGATCTAAAGCAGAGTGTGTTTCATGGATGAGAACTGTGCTGTGTGTTTCCCTTCAGTAATGGAGTTAAATTCCAGGCTCTGTGTCTTCCTACAAGCAAGACATCTTTTCAGGTAAGCTCAGTCACTTTTCAGCTCAAAGGAAGCTACATCCTTCACGAAGCTCACATGTTTCTCCCTCTTAACTGGAAAGCATTGCATGTTAGAGGAACTGTGGTTTGTATCAGTTTCAGAAGAAGAGTTGACCTAAATATGGTCCGTATGTGTACGAAACACCGTTATTTTGTTCTATCCACAGTCACGTTTCCTGCTGTATTAGAGACTCTTAGAAAGAGCGTGCTTCTTGATCTAAAGCAGAGTGTGTTTCATGGATGAGAACTGTGCTGTGTGTTTCCCTTCAGTAATGGAGTTAAATTCCAGGCTCTGTGTCTTCCTACAAGCAAGACATCTTTTCAGGTAAGCTCAGTCACTTTTCAGCTCAAAGTAAGCTACATCCTTCACGAAGCTCACACGTTTCTCCCTCTTAACTGGAAAGCATTGCATGTTACAGGAACTCTGGTTTGTATCAGTTTCAGAAGCAGAGTTGGACTAGCAATGGTCCGTATGTGTAGGAAACACCCTTCTTTTGTTCTGAGCTCACTTTCAAGTTTCTGGCTGTATTATAGACTCTAGAAAGCAAGAGCGTGCTTCTTCCTCTAAAGCAGAGTGTGATTCATGGATGAGAACTGTGCTGTGTGTTTCCCTTCAGAAATGGAGTTAAATCCCAGGCTCTCTGTGTTCCTACAAGCAAGACATCATTTCAGGAAAAGGCAGTCACATTTCAGCTCAAATGAATATAAATCATTTACGAACCTCACTTGTTTCTGGCTCTTAACTGAAAAGCATTGGACCTTAGATGGCTTTTGGTTTGTATCAGTTTCAGAAGAAGAGTTCATCTAGATATGATCCGTATGTGAGGGAAACTCCGTTCTTTTGTTCTGAGCACACTTTCAAGTTTCTGACTCTATTATAGACTCTATAAAGCAAGAGCATGCTTCTTGCTCTAAAGCAGAGTGTGTTTCATGGATGAGAACTGTGCTGTGTGTTTCCCTTCAGAAATGGAGTTAAATCCCAGGCTCTGTGTGTTCCTACAAGCAAGACATCATTTCAGTTAAACTCAGTCTCTTTTCAGCTCAAAGGAAGCTACATCGTTCACAAAGCTCACACATTTCTCGCTCTTAACTGGAAAGCATTGCATGTTAATGGAACTGTGCTTTGTATCAGTTTCAGAAGAAGAGTTGACCTAGACATGGTCCGTATGTGTAGGAAATACCGTTATTTTGTTCTGACCAATGTCACGTTTCCTGCTGTATTAGAGACTCATAGAAAGCAAGAGCGTGCTTCTTGGTCTAAAGCAGAGTGTGTTTCATGGAAGAGAACTGTGCTGTGTGTTTACCTTCACAAGTGGAGTTAAATTCCAGGCTCTCTGTCTTCCTACAAGCAAGACATCTTTTCAGGTAAACTCAGTCACTTTTCAGCTCAAAGGAAGCTACATCCTTCACGAAGCTCACATGTTTCTCCCTCTTAACTGGAAAGCATTGCATGTTACAGGAACTCTCGTTTGTATCAGTTTCAGAAGCAGAGTTGGACTAGCAATGGTCCCCATCTGTAGGAAACACCCTTCTTTTGTTCTGAGCTCACTTTCAAGTTTCTGGCTGTATTATAGACTCTAGAAAGCAAGAGCATGCTCTTTCCTCTAAAGCAGTGTGTGTTTCATGGATGAGAACTGTGCTGTGTGTTTCCCTTCAGAAATGGAGTTAAATCCCAGGCTCTCTGTGTTCCTACAAGCAAGACATCATTTCAGGAAAAGGCAGTCACTTTTCAGCTCAAATGAATATAAATCATTTACGAAACTCACTTGTTTCTGGTTCTTAACTGAAAAGCATTGGACCTTAGATGGCTTTTGGTTTGTATCAGTTTCAGAAGAAGAGTTCATCTAGATATGATCCTTATGTGTAGGAAACTCCGTTCTTTTGTTCTGAGCACACTTTCAAGTTTCTGACTCTATTATAGACCCCATAAAGCAAGAGCGTGCTTCTTGCTCTAAAGCAGAGTGTGTTTCATGGATGAGAACTGTGCTGTGTGTTTCCCTTCAGAAATGGAGTTAAATCCCAGGCTCTGTGTGTTCCTACAAGCAAGACATCTTTTCAGGGAAACGCAGTCACTTTTCAGCTCAAATGAATATAAATCATTTACGAAGCTCACACGTTTCTCGCTCTTAACTGAAAAGCATTGGATGGTAGATGACTTGTGGTTTGTATCAGTTCAGAAGCAGAGTTGAACTAGCAATGGTCCGTATGTGTAGGAAACACCGTTCTTTTGTTCTGAGCACACTTTCAAGTTTCTGACTCTATTATAGACTCGAGAAAGCAAGAGCGTGCTTCTTGCTCTAAAGCAGAGTGTGTTTCATGGAGGAGAACAGTGCTCTGTGTTTCCTTTCAGAAATGGAGTTAAATCCCAGGCTCTGTGTCTTCCTACAACCAAGACATCGTTTCAGGTAAACTCAGTCACTTTTCAGCTCAAAGGTAGGAACATCGTTCACGAAGCTCACACATTTCTCGCTCTTAACTGGAAAGCATTGCATGTTAGAGGAACTGTGGTTTGTATCAGTTTCAGAAGAAGAGTTGACCTAGATATGGTCCGTATGTGTAGGAAACACCGTTATTTTGTTCTATCCACAGTCTTGTTTCCTGCTGTATTAGAGACTCTTAGAAAGAGCGTGCTTCTTGATCTAAAGCAGAGTGTGTTTCATGGATGAGAACTGTGCTGTGTGTTTCCCTTCAGTAATGGAGTTAAATTCCAGGCTCTGTGTCTTCCTACAAGCAAGACATCTTTTCAGGTAAGCTCAGTCACTTTTCAGCTCAAAGGAAGCTACATCCTTCACGAAGCTCACATGTTTCTCCCTCTTATCTGGAAAGCATTGCATGTTAGAGGAACTGTGGTTTGTATCAGTTTCAGAAGAAGAGTTGACCTAGATATGGTCCGTATGTGTACGAAACACCGTTATTTTGTTCTATCCACAGTCACGTTTCCTGCTGTATTAGAGACTCTTAGAAAGCGCGTGCTTCTTGATCTAAAGCAGAGTGTGTTTCATGGATGAGAACTGTGCTGTGTGTTTCCCTTCAGTAATGGAGTTAAATTCCAGGCTCTGTGTCTTCCTACAAGCAAGACATCTTTTCAGGTAAGCTCAGTCACTTTTCAGCTCAAAGGAAGCTACATCCTTCACGAAGCTCACACGTTTCTCCCTCTTAACTGGAAAGCATTGCATGTTACAGGAACTCTGGTTTGTATCAGTTTCAGAAGCAGAGTTGGACTAGCAATGGTCCGTATGTGTAGGAAACACCCTTCTTTTGTTCTGAGCTCACTTTCAAGTTTCTGGCTGTATTATAGACTCTAGAAAGCAAGAGCGTGCTTCTTCCTCTAAAGCAGAGTGTGATTCATGGATGAGAACTGTGCTGTGTGTTTCCCTTCAGAAATGGAGTTAAATCCCAGGCTCTCTGTGTTCCTACAAGCAAGACATCATTTCAGGAAAAGGCAGTCACTTTTCAGCTCAAATGAATATAAATCATTTACGAACCTCACTTGTTTCTGGCTCTTAACTGAAAAGCATTGGACCTTAGATGGCTTTTGGTTTGTATCAGTTTCAGAAGAAGAGTTCATCTAGATATGATCCGTATGTGAGGGAAACTACGTTCTTTTGTTCTGAGCACACTTTCAAGTTTCTGACTCTATTATAGACTCTATAAAGCAAGAGCATGCTTCTTGCTCTAAAGCAGAGTGTGTTTCATTGATGAGAACTGTGTTGTGTGTTTCCCTTCAGAAATGGAGTTAAATCCCAGGCTCTGTGTGTTCCTACAAGCAAGACATCATTTCAGTTAAACTCAGTCTCTTTTCAGCTCAAAGGAAGCTACATCGTTCACAAAGCTCACACATTTCTCGCTCTTAACTGGAAAGCATTGCATGTTAATGGAACTGTGCTTTGTATCAGTTTCAGAAGAAGAGTTGACCTAGACATGGTCCGTATGTGTAGGAAATACCGTTATTTTGTTCTGACCAATGTCACGTTTCCTGCTGTATTAGAGACTCATAGAAAGCAAGAGCGTGCTTCTTGGTCTAAAGCAGAGTGTGTTTCATGGAAGAGAACTGTGCTGTGTGTTTACCTTCACAAGTGGAGTTAAATTCCAGGCTCTCTGTCTTCCTACAAGCAAGACATCTTTTCAGGTAAACTCAGTCACTTTTCAGCTCAAAGGAAGCTACATCCTTCACGAAGCTCACATGTTTCTCCCTCTTAACTGGAAAGCATTGCATGTTACAGGAACTCTGGTTTGTATCAGTTTCAGAAGCAGAGTTGGACTAGCAATGGTCCCCATCTGTACGAAACACCCTTCTTTTGTTCTGAGCTCACTTTCAAGTTTCTGGCTGTATTATAGACTCTAGAAAGCAAGAGCATGCTCTTTCCTCTAAAGCAGTGTGTGTTTCATGGATGAGAACTGTGCTGTGTGTTTCCCTTCAGAAATGGAGTTAAATCCCAGGCTCTCTGTGTTCCTACAAGCAAGACATCATTTCAGGAAAAGGCAGTCACTTTTCAGCTCAAATGAATATAAATCATTTACGAAACTCACTTGTTTCTGGTTCTTAACTGAAAAGCATTGGACCTTAGATGGCTTTTGGTTTGTATCAGTTTCAGAAGAAGAGTTCATCTAGATATGATCCTTATGTGTAGGAAACTCCGTTCTTTTGTTCTGAGCACACTTTCAAGTTTCTGACTCTATTATAGACCCCATAAAGCAAGAGCGTGCTTCTTGCTCTAAAGCAGAGTGTGTTTCATGGATGAGAACTGTGCTGTGTGTTTCCCTTCAGAAATGGAGTTAAATCCCAGGCTCTGTGTGTTCCTACAAGCAAGACATCTTTTCAGGGAAACGCAGTCACTTTTCAGCTCAAATGAATATAAATCATTTACGAAGCTCACACGTTTCTCGCTCTTAACTGAAAAGCATTGGATGGTAGATGACTTGTGGTTTGTATCAGTTCAGAAGCAGAGTTGAACTAGCAATGGTCCGTATGTGTAGGAAACACCGTTCTTTTGTTCTGAGCACACTTTCAAGTTTCTGACTCTATTATAGACTCGAGAAAGCAAGAGCGTGCTTCTTGCTCTAAAGCAGAGTGTGTTTCATGGAGGAGAACAGTGCTCTGTGTTTCCTTTCAGAAATGGAGTTAAATCCCAGGCTCTGTGTCTTCCTACAACCAAGACATCGTTTCAGGTAAACTCAGTCACTTTTCAGCTCAAAGGTAGGAACATCGTTCACGAAGCTCATACATTTCTCGCTCTTAACTGGAAAGCATTGCATGTTAGAGGAACTGTGGTTTGTATCAGTTTCAGAAGAAGAGTTGACCTAGATATGGTCCGTATGTGTAGGAAACACCGTTATTTTGTTCTATCCACAGTCTTGTTTCCTGCTGTATTAGAGACTCTTAGAAAGAGCGTGCTTCTTGATCTAAAGCAGAGTGTGTTTCATGGATGAGAACTGTGCTGTGTGTTTCCCTTCAGTAATGGAGTTAAATTCCAGGCTCTGTGTCTTCCTACAAGCAAGACATCTTTTCAGGTAAGCTCAGTCACTTTTCAGCTCAAAGGAAGCTACATCCTTCACGAAGCTCACATGTTTCTCCCTCTTATCTGGAAAGCATTGCATGTTAGAGGAACTGTGGTTTGTATCAGTTTCAGAAGAAGAGTTGACCTAGATATGGTCCGTATGTGTACGAAACACCGTTATTTTGTTCTATCCACAGTCACGTTTCCTGCTGTATTAGAGACTCTTAGAAAGCGCGTGCTTCTTGATCTAAAGCAGAGTGTGTTTCATGGATGAGAACTGTGCTGTGTGTTTCCCTTCAGTAATGGAGTTAAATTCCAGGCTCTGTGTCTTCCTACAAGCAAGACATCTTTTCAGGTAAGCTCAGTCACTTTTCAGCTCAAAGGAAGCTACATCCTTCACGAAGCTCACACGTTTCTCCCTCTTAACTGGAAAGCATTGCATGTTACAGGAACTCTGGTTTGTATCAGTTTCAGAAGCAGAGTTGGACTAGCAATGGTCCGTATGTGTAGGAAACACCCTTCTTTTGTTCTGAGCTCACTTTCAAGTTTCTGGCTGTATTATAGACTCTAGAAAGCAAGAGCGTGCTTCTTCCTCTAAAGCAGAGTGTGATTCATGGATGAGAACTGTGCTGTGTGTTTCCCTTCAGAAATGGAGTTAAATCCCAGGCTCTCTGTGTTCCTACAAGCAAGACATCATTTCAGGAAAAGGCAGTCACTTTTCAGCTCAAATGAATATAAATCATTTACGAACCTCACTTGTTTCTGGCTCTTAACTGAAAAGCATTGGACCTTAGATGGCTTTTGGTTTGTATCAGTTTCAGAAGAAGAGTTCATCTAGATATGATCCGTATGTGAGGGAAACTACGTTCTTTTGTTCTGAGCACACTTTCAAGTTTCTGACTCTATTATAGAGTCTATAAAGCAAGAGCATGCTTCTTGCTCTAAAGCAGAGTGTGTTTCATGGATGAGAACTGTGCTGTGTGTTTCCCTTCAGAAATGGAGTTAAATCCCAGGCTCTGTGTGTTCCTACAAGCAAGTCATCATTTCAGTTAAACTCAGTCTCTTTTCAGCTCAAAGGAAGCTACATCGTTCACGAAGCTCACACGTATCTCGCTCTTAAGGGGAAAGCATTGCATGATAGAGGAACTGTGGTTTGTATCAGTTTCAGAAGAAGAGTTGACCTAGATATGGTCCGTATGTGTAGGAAAAACCGTTATTTTGTTCTATCCACAGTCACGTTTCCTGCTGTATTATAGACTCTTAGAAACAGCGTGCTTCTTGATCTAAAGCAGAGTGTGTTTCATGGATGAGAACTGTGGTGTGTGTTTCCCTTCAGAAATGGAGTTAAATTCCAGGCTAGCAGTGGTCCGTATGTGTAGGAAACACCGTTCTTTTGTTCTGAACACACTTTCAAGTTTCTGACTCTATTAGAGACTCGAGAAAGCAAGAACGTGCTTCTTGTTCTGACCAATGTCACATTTCCTGCTGTATTAGAGACTCATACAAAGCAAGAGCGTGCTTCTTGGTCTAAAGCAGAGTGTGTTTCATGGATGAGAACTGTGCTGTGTGTTTCCCTTCAGAAGTGGAGTTAAATTCCAGGCTCTGTGTCTTCCTACAAGCAAGACATCTTTTCAGGTAAATTCAGTCACTCTTCAGCTCAAAGGAAGCTACATCCTTCACGAAGCTCACACGTTTCTCGCTCTTAACTGGAAAGCATTGCATGTTACAGGAACTCTGCTTTGTATCAGTTTCAGAAGCAGAGTTGGACTAGCAATGGTCTGTATGTGTAGGAAACACCCTTCTTTTGTTCTGAGCTCACTTTCAAGGTTCTGGCTATATTATAGACTCTAGAAAGCAAGAGCGTGCTTCTTGCTCTAAAGCAGAGTGTGTTTCATGAATGAGAACTGTGCTGTGTGTTTCCCTTCAGAAATGGAGTTAAATCCCAGGCTCTGTGTATTCCTACAAGCAAGACATCATTTCATGAAAAGGCAGTCACTTTTCAGCTCAAATGAATATAAATCATTTACGAAGCTCACTTGTTTCTGGTTCTTAACTGAAAAGCATTGGACGTTAGATGGCTTTTGTTTGTATCAGTTTCAGAAGAAGAGTTGATCTAGATATGGTCCGTATGTGTAGGAAACTCCGTTCTTTTGTTCTGAGCACACTTTCAAGTTTCTGACTCTATTATAGACTCTATAAAGCAAGAGCGTGCTTCTTGCTCTAAAGCAGAGTGTGTTTCATGGATGAGAACTGTGCTGTGTGTTTCCCTTCAGAAATGGAGTTAAATCCCAGGCTCTGTGTCTTCCTACAAGCAAGATATCTTTTCAGGTAAACTCAGTCACTTTTCAGCTCAAAGGAAGCTACATTGTTCACAAAGCTCACACGTTTCTCGCTCTTAACTGGAAAGCATTGCATGTTACAGGAACTCTGGTTTGTATCAGTTTCAGAAGCAGAGTTGGACTATCAATGGTCCGTATATTTAGGAAACACCTTTCTTTTGTTCTGAGCTCACTTTCAAGTTTCTGGCTCTATTATAGACTCTAGACAGGAAGAGTGTGCTTCTTGCTCTAAAGCAGAGTGTGTTTCATGGATGAGAACTGTGCTGTGTGTTTCCCTTCACAAATGGAGTTAAATCCCAGGCTCTGTGTCTTCCTACAAGCAAGACATCATTTCAGGTAAACTCAGTCTCTTTTCAGCTCAAAGGAAGCTACATTGTTCACGAAGCTCACACGTATCTCGCTCTTATGTGGAAAGCATTGCATGTTAGAGAAACTGTGGTTTGTATCAGTTTTAGAAGAAGATTGACATAGATATGGTCCCTATGTGTAGGAAATACCGTTATTTTGTTCTGAACAATGTCACGTTTCCTGCTGTATTAGAGACTCACACAAAGCAAGAGGGTGCTTCTTGGTCTAAAGCAGAGTGTGTTTCATGGATGAGAACTGTGCTGTGTGTTTCCCTTCAGAGTGGAGTTAAATTCCAGGCTCTGTGTCTTCCTACAAGCAAGACATCCTTTCACTGAAACGCAGTCTCTTTTCAGCTCAAATGAATATAATTCATTTATGAAGCTCACACGTTTCTCGCTCTTAACCGAAAAGGATTGGATGTTAGATGACTTGTGGTTTGTATCATTTTCAGAAGCAGAGTTGAACTAGCAATGGTCCGTGTGTGTAGGAAACACCGTTCTTTTGTTCTGAGCACACTTTCGAGTTTCTGACTCTATTATTGACTGGAGAAAGCAAGAGCGTGCTTCTTGCTCTAAAGCAGAGTGTGTTTCATGAAGGAGAACTGTGCTGTGTGTTTTCTTTCAGAAATGGCGTTAAATCCAAGGCTCTGTGTCTTCCTACAAGCAAGACATCTTTTCAGGTAAACTCAGTCACTTTTCAGCTCAAAGGTAGCAACATCGTTCACGAAGCTCACACATTTCTCGCTCTTAACTGGAAAGCATTGCATGTTAATGGAACTCTGCTTTGTATCAGTTTCAGAAGAAGAGTTGACCTAGATATGGTCTGTATGTGTAGGAAATTCCGTTATTTTGTTCTGACCAATGTCACGTTTCCTGCTGTATTAGAAACTCTTACAAAGCAAGAGCGAGCTTCTTGGTCTAAAGCAGAGTGTTTTTCATGGATGAGAACTGTGCTGTGTGTTTCCCTTCAGAAGTGGAGTTAAATTCCAGGCTCTGTGTCTTCCTACAAGCAAGACATCTTTTCAGGTAAACTCAGTCACTCTTCAACTCAAAGGAAGCTACAACCTTCACGAAGCTCACACGTTTCTCGGTCTTAATTGAAAAGCATTGGATGTTAGATGACTTGTGGTTTGTATCATTTTCAGAAGCAGAGTTGAACTAGCAATGGTCCGTCTGTGTAGGAAACACCCTTCTTTTTTTCTGAGCACACTTTCAAGTTTCTGGCTCTATTATAGACTCTAGACAGCAAGAGCGTGCTTCTTGCTCTAAAGAAGAGTGTGTTTCATGGATGAGACTGTGCTGTGTGTTTCCCTTCAGAAATGGATTAAATCCCAGGCTCTGTGTGTTCCTACAAGCAAGACATCATTTCAGGAAAAGGCAGTCACTTTTCAGCTCAAATGAATATAAGTCATTTACGAAGCTCACTTGTTTCTGGCTCTTAACTGAAAAGCATTGGACTTTAGATGGCTTTTGGTTTGTATCAGTTTCAGAAGAAGAGTTGAACTAGATATGGTCCGTATGTGTAGGAAACAACGTTCTTTTGTTATGAGCACACTTTCAAGTTTCTGACTCTATTATAGACTCTATAGAGCAAGAGCGTGCTTCTTGCTCTGAGTGTGTTTCATGGATGAGAACTTTGCTGTGTGTTTCCCTTCAGAAATGGAGTTAAATCCCAGGCTCTGTGTCTTCCTACAAGCAAGACATCTTTTCAGGTAAACTCAGTCACTTTTCAGCTCAAAGGTAGCAACATCGTTCACGAAGCTCACACATTTCTTGCTCTTAACTGGAAAGCATTGCATGTTAATGGAACTGTGCTTTGTATCAGTTTAAGAAGAAGAGTTGAAATAGATATGGTCCATATGTGTAGGAAATACCATTATTTTTTTCTGACCAATGTCACGTTTCCGGCTGTATTAGAGACTCATAGAAAGCAAGAGAGTGCTTCTTGGTCTAAAGCAGAGCGTGTTTCATGGATGAGAACTGTGCTGTGTGTTTCCCTTCAGAAGTGGAGTTAAATTCCAGTCTCTGTGTCTTCCTACAAGCAAGACATCATTTCAGGAAAGCACATTCACTTTTCAGCTCAAATGAATGTAAATCGTTTATGAAGCTCACACGTTTCTCGCTCTTAACTGAAAAGCATTGGATGTTAGATGACTTGTGGTTTGTATCAGTTTCAGAAGAAGAGTTGAACTATCTATGGTCCGTAGGTGTAGGAAACACCGTTCTTTTGTTCTGAGCACACTCACGTTTCCTGGTATATTAGAGGCTCTAGAAAGCAAGAGCGTGCTTCTTCCTATATGCAGAGTGTGTTTCATCGTGAGAACTGTGCTGTGTGTTTCCCTTCTGAAATGGAGTTAAATCACAAGCTCTGTATCTTCCTACAAGCAAGAATTCGTTTTATGTAAACTCAGTCACTTTTCAGCTCAAAAAAAGCTACATCGTTCACGTAGCTCACAAGTTTCTTGTTCTTAACTGAAAAGCATTGGATGTTAGATGACTTGTGGTTTGTATCAGTTTCAGAAGCAGAGTTGACCTAGATATGGTCCGTATGTGAAGGAAAAACCGTTATTTTGTTCTATCCACAGTCACGTTTCCTGCTGTATTAGAGACTCTTAGAAAGAGCGTGCTTCTTGCTCTAAAGCAGAGTGTGTTTCATGGATGAGAACTGTGCTGTGTGTTTCCCTTCAGAAATGGAGTTAAATCCCAGGCTCTGTGTGTTCCTACAAGCAAGACATCATTTCAGGAAAAGGCAGTCACTTTTCAGCTCAAATGAATATAAATCATTTACGAAGCTCACACGTTTCTCGCTCTTAACTGAAAAGCATTGGATGTTAGATGACTTGTTTTTTGTATCAGTTTCAGAAGCATAGTTGAACTAGCAATGGTCCGCATTTGTAGGAAACACCGTTCTTTTGTTCTGAGCACACTTTCAAGTTTCTGACTCTATTATAGACTCGAGAAAGCAAGAGCGTGCTTCTTGCTCTAAAGCAGAGTGTGTTTCATTGAGGAGAACTGTGCTGTGTGTTTCCCTTCAGAAGTGGAGTTAAATTCCAGGCTCTGTGTCTCCCTACAAGCAAGACATCTTTTCAGGTAAACTCAGTCACTTTTCAGCTCAATGGAAGCTACATCCTTCACGAAGCTCACACTTTTCTCGCTCCTAACTGGAAAGCATTGCATGTTACAGGAACTCTGCTTTTTATCAGTTTCAGAAGCAGAGTTGAACTAGCAATGGCCCGTATGTGTAGGAAACACCCTTCTTCTGTTCTGAGCTCACTTTCAAGTTTCTGGCTCTATTATAGACTCTAGAAAGCAAGAGCGTGCTTCTTGCTCTAAAGCAGAGTGTGTTTCATGGATGAGAACTGTGCTGTGTGTTTCCCTTCAGAAATGGAGTTAAATCCCATGCTCTTTGTGTTCCTACAAGCAAGACATCATATCAGGAAAAGGCATTCACTTTTCAGCTCAAATGAATATAAATCATTTAGGAAGCTCACATGTTTCTCGCTGCTAACTGAAAAGCATTGGATGTAGGATGACTTGTGTTTTGTATCAGTTTCAGAAGAAGAGTTGACCAAGATATGGTCCGTACGTGTAGGAAACACCGTTATTTTGTTCTGAAAACAGTCACGTTTCCTGCTCTATTAGAGACTCTTAGAAAGCAAGAGCATGCTTCTTGCTCTAAAGCAGAGTGTGTTCCATGGATGAGAACTGTGCTGTGTTTTTCCCTTCAGAAATGGAGTGAAATTCCAGGCTCTGTGTGTTCCTACAAGCAAGACATCATTTCAGGAAAAGGAAGTCACTTTTCAGCTCAAATGAATATAAATCATTTACGAAGCTCACTTGTTTCTGGCTCTTAACTGAAAAGCAATGGACGTTAGAAGGCTTTTGGTTTGTATGAGTTTCAGAAGAAGAGTTGATCTAGATATGGTCCGTATGTGTAGGAAATACAGTTATTTTGTTCTGACCAATGTCACGTTTCCTGCTATATTAGAGACTCATACAAAGCAAGAGCGTGCTTCTTGGTCTAAAGCAGAGTGTGTTTCATGGATGAGAACTGTGCTGTGTGTTTCCCTTCAGAAGTGGAGTTAAATTCCAGGCTCTGTGTCTTCCTAAAAGCAAGACATCTTTTCAGGGAAACGCAGTCACTTTTCAGCTCAAATGAATATAAATCATTTATGAAGCTCACACGTTTCTCGCTCTTAACTGAAAAGCATTGGATTTTAGATGACTTGTGGTTTGTATCAGTTTCAGAAGAAGAGTTAAACTAGCAATGGTCCGTATTTGTAGGAAACACCGTTCTTTTGTTCTGAGCACACTTTCAAGTTTCTGACTCTATTATAGACTGGAGAAAGCAACAGCGTGCTTCTTGCTCTAAAGCAGAGTGTGTTTCATGAAGGAGAACTGTGCTGTGTGTTTTCTTTCAGAAATGGAGTTAAATCCCAGGCTCTGTGTCTTCCTACAAGCAAGACATCTTTTCAGGTAAACTCAGTCACTTTTCAGCTCAAAGGTAGCAACATCGTTCACGAAGCTCACACATTTCTCGCTCTTAACTGGAAAGCATTGCAAGTTAATGGAACTGTGCTTTGTATCAGTCTCAGAAGAAGAGTTGACCTAGATATGGTCTGTATGTGTAGGAAATTCCGTTATTTTGTTCTGACCAATGTCACGTTTCCTGCTGTATTAGAGACTCATACAAAGCAAGAGCGTGCTTCTTGGTCTAAAGCACAGTGTGTTTCATGGATGAGAACTGTGCTGTGTGTTTCCCTTCAGAAGTGGAGTTAAATTCCAGGCTCTGTGTCTTCCTACAAGCAAGACATCTTTTCAGGTAAACTCAGTCACTTTTCAGCTCAAAGGAAGCTACATCCTTCACGAAGCTCACACTTTTCTCGCTCTTAACTGGAAAGCATTGCATGTTACAGGAACTCTGGTTTGTATCAGTTTCAGAAGCAGAGTTGGACTAGCAATGGTCCGTATGTGTAGGAAACACCCTTCTTTTGTTCTGAGCTCACTTTCAAGTTTCTGGCTCTATTATAGACTCTAGAATGCAAGAACGTGCTTCTTGCTCTAAAGCAGAGTGTGTTTCATGGATGAGAACTGTGCTGTGTGTTTCCCTTCAGAAATGGAGTTAAATCTCATGCTCTGTGTGTTCCTACAAGCAAGACATCATTTCAGGAAAAGGCAGTCACTTTTCAGCTCAAATGAATATAAATCATTTACGAAGCTCACTTGTTTCTGGCTCTTAACTGAAAAGCATTGGACGTTAGATGCCTTTTGGTTTCTATCAGTTTCAGAAGAAGAGTTGATCTAGATATGTTCCGTTCATGTAGGAAACTCCGTTCTTTTGTTCTGAGCAGACTTTCAAGTTTCTGACTCTATTATAGACTCTATAATGCAAGAGCGTGCTTCTTGATCTAAAGCAGAGTGTGTTTCATGGATGAGAACTGTGCTTTTGTTTCCCTTCAGAAATGGAGTTAAATCCCAGGCTCTGTGTGTTTCGACAAGCAAGACATCATTTCAGGGAAAGGCAGTCACTTTTCAGCTCAAATGAATATAAATCATTTACGAAGCTCACATGTTTCTCGCTATTAACTGAAAAGCAATGGATGTAGGATGACTTGTGGTTTGTATCAGTTTCAGAAGAAGAGTTGCCCAAGATATGGTCCGTATGTGTAGGAAACACCTTTATTTTGTTCTGAACACAGTCACATTTCCTGCTCTATTAGAGACTCTTAGAAAGCAAGAGCATGCTTCTTGCTCTAAAGCAGAGTGTGTTTCATGGATGAGAACTGTGCTGTGTGTTTCCCTTCAGAAATGGAGTGAAATTCCAGGCTCTGTGTGTTCCTACAAGCAAGACAACATTTCAGGAAAAGGAAGTCACTTTTCAGCTCAAATGAATATAAATCATTTACGAAGGTCACATGTTTCTGGCTCTTAACTGAAAAGCAATGGACTTTAGATGGCTTTTGGTTTGTATGAGTTTCAGAAGAAGAGTTGATCTAGATATGGTCCGTATGTGTAGGAAACTCCGTTGTTTTGTTCTGAGCACACTTTCAAGTTTCTGACTCTATTATAGACTCTATAAAGCAAGAGCGTGCTTCTTGCTCTAAAGCAGAGTGTGTTTCATGGATGAGAACTGTGCTGTGTGTTTCCCTTCAGAAATGGAGTTAAATTCTAGGCTCTGTGTCTTCCTACAAGCAAGACATCTTTTCAGGTAAACTCAGTCACTTTTCAGCTCAAAGGAAGCTACATCCTTCACGAAGCTCACACGTTTCTCGCTCCTAACTGGAAAGCATTGCATGTTACAGGAACTGTGCTTTTTATCAGTTTCAGAAGCAGAGTTGGACTAGCAATGGCCCGTATGTGTAGGAAACACCCTTCTTTTGTTCTGAGCTCACTTTCAAGCTTCTGGCTCTATTATAGACTCTAGAAAGCAAGAGCGTGCTTCTTGCTCTAAAGCAGAGTTTGTTTCATGGATGAGAACTGTGCTTTTGTTTCCCTTCAGAAATGGAGTTAAATCCCAGGCTCTGTGTGTTTCGACAAGCAAGACATCATTTCAGGGAAAGGCAGTCACTTTTCAGCTCAAATGAATATAAATCATTTACGAAGCTCACATGTTTCTCTCTATTAACTGAAAAGCAATGGATGTAGGATGACTTGTGGTTTGTATCAGTTTCAGAAGAAGAGTTGACCAAGATATGGTCCGTACGTGTAGGAAACACCTTTATTTTGTTCTGAACACAGTCACATTTCCTGCTCTATTAGAGACTCTTAGAAAGCAAGAGCATGCTTCTTGCTCTAAAGCAGAGTGTGTTTCATGGATGAGAACTGTTTTGTGTGTTTCCCTTCAGAAATGGAGTGAAATTCCAGGCTCTGTGTGTTCCTACAAGCAAGACAACATTTCAGGAAAAGGAAGTCACTTTTCAGCTCAAATGAATATAAATCATTTAAGAAGGTCACATGTTTCTGGCTCTTAACTGAAAAGCAATGGACGTTAGATGGCTTTTGGTTTGTATGAGTTTCAGAAGAAGAGTTGATCTAGATATGGTCCGTATGTGTAGGAGACACCGTTCTTTTGTTCTGAGCACACTTTCAAGTTTCTGACTTTATTATAGACTCTAGAAATCAAGAGCGTGCTTCTTGCTCTAAAGCAGAGTGTGTTTCATGGAGGAGAACTGTGCTGTGTGTTTCCTTTCAGAAATGGAGTTAAATCCCAGGCTCTGTGTCTTCCTACAAGCAAGACATCTTTTCAGGTAAACTCAGTCACTTTTCAGCTCAAAGGTAGCAACATCCTTCATGAAGCTCACACATTTCTTGCTCTTAACTGGAAAGCATTGCATGTTAATGGAACTGTGCTTTGTATCAGTTCCAGAAGAAGAGTTGAAATAGATATGGTCCATATGTGTAGGAAATACCGTTATTTTGTTCTGAACAATGTCACGTTTCCTGGTATATTAGAGCCTCTAGAAAGCAAGAGCGTGCTTCTTCCTATACACAGAGTGTGTTTCATCGTGAGAACTGTGCTGTGTGTTTCCCTTCTGAAATGGAGTTAAATCACGAGCTCTGTATCTTCCTACAAGCAAGAATTCGTTTTACGTAAACTCAGTCACTTTTCAGCTCAAGAAAGCTACATCGTTCACGTAGCTCACAAGTTTCTTGTTCTTAACTGAAAAGCATTGGATGTTAGATGACTTGTGGTTTGTATCAGTTTCAGAAGCAGAGTTGAACTAGCAATGGTCCGTATGTGTAGGAAACACCGTTCTTTTGTTCTGACACACTTTCAAGTTTCTGACTCTATTATAGAGTCTATAGAGCAAGAACGTGCTTCTTGCTCTAAAGCAGGGTGTGTTTCATTGATGAGAACTTTGCTGTGTGTTTCCCTTCAGAAATGGAGTTAAATCCCAGGCTCTGTGTCTTCCTACAAGCAAGATATCTTTTCAGGTCAACTCAGTCACTTTTCAGCTCAAAGGTAGCAACATCGTTCACGAAGCTCACACATTTCTTGCTCTTAACTGGAAAGCATTGCATGTTAATTGAACTGTGCTTTGTATCAGTTTAAGAAGAAGAGTTGAAATAGATATGGTCCACATGTGTAGGAAATACCGTTATTTTGTTCTGACCAATGTCACGTTTCCGGCTGTATTAGAGACTCATAGAAAGCAAGAGCGTGCTTCTTGCTCTAAAGCAGAGTGTGTTTCATGGATGAGAACTGTGCTGTGTGTTTCCCTTCAGAAGTGGAGTTAAATTCCAGGCTCTGTGTCTTCCTACAAGCAAGACATCATTTCAGGAAAGCACATTCACTTTTCAGCTCAAATGAATGTAAATCGTTTATGAAGCTCACACGTTTCTCGCTCTTAACTGAAAAGCATTGGATGTTAGATGACTTGTGGTTTGTATCAGTTTCAGAAGAAGAGTTGAACTAGCTATGGTCTGTATGTGTAGCAAACACCGTTCCTTTGTTCTGAGCACACTCACGTTTCATGGTATATTAGAGGCTCTAGAAAGCAAGAGCGTGCTTCTTCCTATATGCAGAGTGTGTTTCATTGTGAGAACTGTGCTGTGTGTTTCCCTTCTGAAATGGAGTTAAATCACAAGCTCTGTATCTTTCTACAAGCAAGAATTTTTTTTACGTAAACTCAGTCACTTTTCAGCTCAAAAAAAGCTACATCGTTCACGTAGCTCACAAGTTTCTTGTTCTCAACTGAAACGCATTGGATGTTAGATGACTTGTGGTTTGTATCAGTTTCAGAAGCAGAGTTGACCTAGATATGGTCCGTATGTGTAGGAAAAACCGTTATTTTGTTCTATCCACAGTCACGTTTCCTGCTGTATTAGAGACTCTTAGAAAAAGCGTGCTTCTTGCTCTAAAGCAGAGTGTGTTTCATGGATGAGAACTGTGCTGTGTGTTTCCCTTCAGAAATGGAGTTAAATCCCAGGCTCTGTGTGTTCCTACAAGCAAGACATCATTTCAGGAAAAGGCAGTCACTTTTCAGCTCAAATGAATATAAATCATTTACGAAGCTCACTTGTTTCTGGCTCTTAACTGAAAAGCATTGGACGTTAGACGGCTTTTGGTTTGTATCAGTTTCAGAAGAAGAGTTGATCTAGATATGGTCCGTATGTGTAGGAAACTCCGTTCTTTTGTTCTGAGCACACTTTCAAGTTTCTGACTCTATTATAGACTCTATAAAGCCAGAGCGTGCTTTTTGCTCTAAAGCAGAATGTGTTTCGTGGAGGAGAACTGTGCTGTGTGTTTCCCTTCAGAAATGGAGTTAAATCCCAGGCTCTGTGTCTTCCTGCAAGCAAGACATCTTTTCAGGTAAACTCCGTCACTTTTCAGCTCAAATGAAGCTTCATCGTTCACGAAGCTCACACGTTTCTCGCTCTTAACTGGAAAGCATTGCATGTTACAGGAACTCTGGTTTGTATCAGTTTCAGAAGCAGAGTTGGAGTAGCAATGGTCCGTACGTGTAGGAAACACCGTTCTTTTGTTCTGAGCACAGTCACGTTTCCTGCTGTATTAGAGACTCTTAGAAAGCAAGAGCATGCTTCTTGCTCTAAAGCAGAGTATGTTTCATGGATGAGAACTGTGCTGTGTGTTTCCCATCAGAAATGAAGTTAAAATCCAGGCGCTGTGTCTTCCTACAAGCAAGACATCTTTTCAGGTAAACTCAGTCACTTTTCAGCTCAAAGGTAGCAACATCGTTCACGAAGCTCACACATTTCTCGCTCTTAACTGGAAAGCATTGCATGTTAATGGAACTGTGCTTTGTATCAGTTTCAGAAGAAGAGTTGACCTAGATTGGTCCGTATGTGTAGGAAATACCTTTATTTTTTCTGACCAGTGTCACGTTTCCTGCTGTATTAGAGACTCATACAAAGCAAGAGCGTGCTTCTTGGTCTAAAGCAGAGTGTGTTTCATGGATGAGAACTGTGCTGTGTGTTTCCCTTCAGAAGTGGAGTTAATTTCCAGGATCTGTGTCTTCCTACAAGCAAGACATCTTTTCAGGTAAACTCAGTCACTTTTCAGCTCAAAGGAAGCTACATCCTTCACGAAGCTCACACTTTTCTCGCTCTTAACTGGAAAGCATTGCATGTTACAGGAACTCTGGTTTGTATCAGTTTCAGAAGCAGAGTTGGACTAGCAATGGTCCGTATGTGTAGGAAACACCCTTCTTTTGTTCTGAGCTCACTTTCAAGTTTCTGGCTCTATTATAGACTCTAGAATGCAAGAACGTGCTTCTTGCTCTAAAGCAGAGTGTGTTTCATGGATGAGAACTGTGCTGTGTGTTTCCCTTCAGAAATGGAGTTAAATCTCATGCTCTGTGTGTTCCTACAAGCAAGACATCATTTCAGGAAAAGGCAGTCACTTTTCAGCTCAAATGAATATAAATCATTTACGAAGCTCACTTGTTTCTGGCTCTTAACTGAAAAGCATTGGACGTTAGATGCCTTTTGGTTTCTATCAGTTTCAGAAGAAGAGTTGACCTAGATTGGTCCGTATGTGTAGGAAATACCTTTATTTTTTCTGACCAGTGTCACGTTTCCTGCTGTATTAGAGACTCATACAAAGCAAGAGCGTGCTTCTTGGTCTAAAGCAGAGTGTGTTTCATGGATGAGAACTGTGCTGTGTGTTTCCCTTCAGAAGTGGAGTTAATTTCCAGGATCTGTGTCTTCCTACAAGCAAGACATCTTTTCAGGTAAACTCAGTCACTTTTCAGCTCAAAGGAAGCTACATCCTTCACGAAGCTCACACGTTTCTCGCTCTTAACTGGAAAGCATTGCATGTTACAGGATCTCTGGTTTGTATCAGTTTCAGAAGCAGAGTTGGACTAGCAATGGTCCGTATGTGTAGGAAACACCCTTCTTTTGTTCTGAGCTCACTTTCAAGTTTCTGGCTCTATTATAGACTCTAGAAAGCAAGAGCGTGCTTCTTGCTCTAAAGCAGAGTTTGTTTCATGGATGAGAACTGTGTTGTGTGTTTCCCTTCAGAAATGGAGTTAAATCCCAGGCTCTGTGTGTTCCTACAAGGAAGACATCATTTCAGGAAAAGGCAGTCACTTTTCAGCTCAAATGAATATAAATCATTTACGAAGCTCACATGTTTCTCGCTGCAAACTGAAAAGCATTGGATGTAGGATGACTTGTGGTTTGTATCAATTTCAGAAGAAGAGTTGACCAAGATATGGTCCGTACGTGTAGGAAACACCGTTATTTTGTTCTGAACACAGTCTCGTTTCCTGCTCTATTAGAGACTCTTAGAAAGCAAGAGCATGCTTCTTGCTCTAAAGCAGAGTGTGTTTCATGGATGAGAACTGTGCTGTGTGTTTCCCTTCAGAAATGGAGTGAAATTCCAGGCTCTGTGTGTTCCTGCAAGCAAGACATCATTTCAGGAAAAGGAAGTCACTTTTCAGCTCAAATGAATATAAATCATTTACGAAGCTCACTTGTTTCTGGCTCTTAACTGAAAAGCAATGGACGTTAGATGGCTTTTGGTTTGTATGAGTTTCAGAAGAAGAGTTGCTCTAGATATGGTCCGTATGTGTAGGAAATACAGTTATTTTGTTCTGACAAATGTCACGTTTCCTGCTGTATTAGAGACTCATACAAAGCAAGAGCGTGCTTCTTGGTCTAAAGCAGAGTGTGTTTCATGGATGAGAACTGTGCTGTTTGTTTCCCTTCAGAAGTGGAGTTAAATCCCAGGCTCTGTGTCTTCCTACAAGCAAGACATCTTTCCAGGTAAACTCAGTCAATTTTCAGTTCAAAGGTAGCAACATCGTTCACGAAGCTCACACATTTCTTGCTCTTAACTGGAAAGCATTGCATGTTAATGGAACTGTGCTTTGTATCAGTTTCAGAAGAAGAGTTGAAATAGATATGGTCCATGTGTGTAGGAAATACCGTTATTTTGTTCTGAACAATGTCACGTTTCCGGCTGTATTAGAGACTCATAGAAAGCAAGAGCGTGCTTCTTGGTCTAAAGCAGAGTGTGTTTCATGGATGAGAACTGTGCTGTGTGTTTCCCTTCAGAAATGGAGTTAAATCCCAGGCTCTGTGTGTTCCTACAAGCAAGACATCATTTCAGGAAAAGGCAGTCACTTTTCAGCTCAAATGAATATAAATCATTTACGAAGCTCACTTGTTTCTGGCTCTTAACTGAAAAGCATTGGACGTTAGACGGCTTTTGGTTTGTATCAGTTTCAGAAGAAGAGTTGATCTAGATATGGTCCGTATGTGTAGGAAACTCCGTTCTTTTGTTCTGAGCACACTTTCAAGTTTCTGACTCTATTATAGACTCTATAAAGCCAGAGCGTGCTTTTTGCTCTAAAGCAGAATGTGTTTCGTGGAGGAGAACTGTGCTGTGTGTTTCCCTTCAGAAATGGAGTTAAATCCCAGGCTCTGTGTCTTCCTGCAAGCAAGACATCTTTTCAGGTAAACTCCGTCACTTTTCAGCTCAAATGAAGCTTCATCGTTCACGAAGCTCACACGTTTCTCGCTCTTAACTGGAAAGCATTGCATGTTACAGGAACTCTGGTTTGTATCAGTTTCAGAAGCAGAGTTGGAGTAGCAATGGTCCGTACGTGTAGGAAACACCGTTCTTTTGTTCTGAGCACAGTCACGTTTCCTGCTGTATTAGAGACTCTTAGAAAGCAAGAGCATGCTTCTTGCTCTAAAGCAGAGTATGTTTCATGGATGAGAACTGTGCTGTGTGTTTCCCATCAGAAATGAAGTTAAAATCCAGGCGCTGTGTCTTCCTACAAGCAAGACATCTTTTCAGGTAAACTCAGTCACTTTTCAGCTCAAAGGTAGCAACATCGTTCACGAAGCTCACACATTTCTCGCTCTTAACTGGAAAGCATTGCATGTTAATGGAACTGTGCTTTGTATCAGTTTCAGAAGAAGAGTTGACCTAGATCTGGTCCGTATGTGTAGGAAATACCTTTATTTTTTCTGACCAGTGTCACGTTTCCTGCTGTATTAGAGACTCATACAAAGCAAGAGCGTGCTTCTTGGTCTAAAGCAGAGTGTGTTTCATGGATGAGAACTGTGCTGTGTGTTTCCCTTCAGAAGTGGAGTTAATTTCCAGGATCTGTGTCTTCCTACAAGCAAGACATCTTTTCAGGTAAACTCAGTCACTTTTCAGCTCAAAGGAAGCTACATCCTTCACGAAGCTCACACGTTTCTCGCTCTTAACTGGAAAGCATTGCATGTTACAGGATCTCTGGTTTGTATCAGTTTCAGAAGCAGAGTTGGACTAGCAATGGTCCGTATGTGTAGGAAACACCCTTCTTTTGTTCTGAGCTCACTTTCAAGTTTCTGGCTCTATTATAGACTCTAGAAAGCAAGAGCGTGCTTCTTGCTCTAAAGCAGAGTTTGTTTCATGGATGAGAACTGTGTTGTGTGTTTCCCTTCAGAAATGGAGTTAAATCCCAGGCTCTGTGTGTTCCTACAAGGAAGACATCATTTCAGGAAAAGGCAGTCACTTTTCAGCTCAAATGAATATAAATCATTTACGAAGCTCACATGTTTCTCGCTGCAAACTGAAAAGCATTGGATGTAGGATGACTTGTGGTTTGTATCAATTTCAGAAGAAGAGTTGACCAAGATATGGTCCGTACGTGTAGGAAACACCGTTATTTTGTTCTGAACACAGTCACGTTTCCTGCTCTATTAGAGACTCTTAGAAAGCAAGAGCATGCTTCTTGCTCTAAAGCAGAGTGTGTTTCATGGATGAGAACTGTGCTGTGTGTTTCCCTTCAGAAATGGAGTGAAATTCCAGGCTCTGTGTGTTCCTGCAAGCAAGACATCATTTCAGGAAAAGGAAGTCACTTTTCAGCTCAAATGAATATAAATCATTTACGAAGCTCACTTGTTTCTGGCTCTTAACTGAAAAGCAATGGACGTTAGATGGCTTTTGGTTTGTATGAGTTTCAGAAGAAGAGTTGCTCTAGATATGGTCCGTATGTGTAGGAAATACAGTTATTTTGTTCTGACAAATGTCACGTTTCCTGCTGTATTAGAGACTCATACAAAGCAAGAGCGTGCTTCTTGGTCTAAAGCAGAGTGTGTTTCATGGATGAGAACTGTGCTGTTTGTTTCCCTTCAGAAGTGGAGTTAAATCCCAGGCTCTGTGTCTTCCTACAAGCAAGACATCTTTCCAGGTAAACTCAGTCAATTTTCAGTTCAAAGGTAGCAACATCGTTCACGAAGCTCACACATTTCTTGCTCTTAACTGGAAAGCATTGCATGTTAATGGAACTGCGCTTTGTATCAGTTTCAGAAGAAGAGTTGAAATAGATATGGTCCATGTGTGTAGGAAATACCGTTATTTTGTTCTGAACAATGTCACGTTTCCGGCTGTATTAGAGACTCATAGAAAGCAAGAGCGTGCTTCTTGGTCTAAAGCAGAGTGTGTTTCATGGATGAGAACTGTGCTGTGTGTTTCCCTTCAGAAATGGAGTTAAATCCCAGGCTCTGTGTGTTCCTACAAGCAAGACATCATTTCAGGAAAAGGCAGTCACTTTTCAGCTCAAATGAATATAAATCATTTACGAAGCTCACTTGTTTCTGGCTCTTAACTGAAAAGCATTGGACGTTAGACGGCTTTTGGTTTGTATCAGTTTCAGAAGAAGAGTTGATCTAGATATGGTCCGTATGTGTAGGAAACTCCGTTCTTTTGTTCTGAGCACACTTTCAAGTTTCTGACTCTATTATAGACTCTATAAAGCCAGAGCGTGCTTTTTGCTCTAAAGCAGAATGTGTTTCGTGGAGGAGAACTGTGCTGTGTGTTTCCCTTCAGAAATGGAGTTAAATCCCAGGCTCTGTGTCTTCCTGCAAGCAAGACATCTTTTCAGGTAAACTCCGTCACTTTTCAGCTCAAATGAAGCTTCATCGTTCACGAAGCTCACACGTTTCTCGCTCTTAACTGGAAAGCATTGCATGTTACAGGAACTCTGGTTTGTATCAGTTTCAGAAGCAGAGTTGGAGTAGCAATGGTCCGTACGTGTAGGAAACACCGTTCTTTTGTTCTGAGCACAGTCACGTTTCCTGCTGTATTAGAGACTCTTAGAAAGCAAGAGCATGCTTCTTGCTCTAAAGCAGAGTATGTTTCATGGATGAGAACTGTGCTGTGTGTTTCCCATCAGAAATGAAGTTAAAATCCAGGCGCTGTGTCTTCCTACAAGCAAGACATCTTTTCAGGTAAACTCAGTCACTTTTCAGCTCAAAGGTAGCAACATCGTTCACGAAGCTCACACATTTCTCGCTCTTAACTGGAAAGCATTGCATGTTAATGGAACTGTGCTTTGTATCAGTTTCAGAAGAAGAGTTGACCTAGATCTGGTCCGTATGTGTAGGAAATACCTTTATTTTTTCTGACCAGTGTCACGTTTCCTGCTGTATTAGAGACTCATACAAAGCAAGAGCGTGCTTCTTGGTCTAAAGCAGAGTGTGTTTCATGGATGAGAACTGTGCTGTGTGTTTCCCTTCAGAAGTGGAGTTAATTTCCAGGATCTGTGTCTTCCTACAAGCAAGACATCTTTTCAGGTAAACTCAGTCACTTTTCAGCTCAAAGGAAGCTACATCCTTCACGAAGCTCACACGTTTCTCGCTCTTAACTGGAAAGCATTGCATGTTACAGGATCTCTGGTTTGTATCAGTTTCAGAAGCAGAGTTGGACTAGCAATGGTCCGTATGTGTAGGAAACACCCTTCTTTTGTTCTGAGCTCACTTTCAAGTTTCTGGCTCTATTATAGACTCTAGAAAGCAAGAGCGTGCTTCTTGCTCTAAAGCAGAGTTTGTTTCATGGATGAGAACTGTGTTGTGTGTTTCCCTTCAGAAATGGAGTTAAATCCCAGGCTCTGTGTGTTCCTACAAGGAAGACATCATTTCAGGAAAAGGCAGTCACTTTTCAGCTCAAATGAATATAAATCATTTACGAAGCTCACATGTTTCTCGCTGCAAACTGAAAAGCATTGGATGTAGGATGACTTGTGGTTTGTATCAATTTCAGAAGAAGAGTTGACCAAGATATGGTCCGTACGTGTAGGAAACACCGTTATTTTGTTCTGAACACAGTCACGTTTCCTGCTCTATTAGAGACTCTTAGAAAGCAAGAGCATGCTTCTTGCTCTAAAGCAGAGTGTGTTTCATGGATGAGAACTGTGCTGTGTGTTTCCCTTCAGAAATGGAGTGAAATTCCAGGCTCTGTGTGTTCCTGCAAGCAAGACATCATTTCAGGAAAAGGAAGTCACTTTTCAGCTCAAATGAATATAAATCATTTACGAAGCTCACTTGTTTCTGGCTCTTAACTGAAAAGCAATGGACGTTAGATGGCTTTTGGTTTGTATGAGTTTCAGAAGAAGAGTTGCTCTAGATATGGTCCGTATGTGTAGGAAATACAGTTATTTTGTTCTGACAAATGTCACGTTTCCTGCTGTATTAGAGACTCATACAAAGCAAGAGCGTGCTTCTTGGTCTAAAGCAGAGTGTGTTTCATGGATGAGAACTGTGCTGTTTGTTTCCCTTCAGAAGTGGAGTTAAATCCCAGGCTCTGTGTCTTCCTACAAGCAAGACATCTTTCCAGGTAAACTCAGTCAATTTTCAGTTCAAAGGTAGCAACATCGTTCACGAAGCTCACACATTTCTTGCTCTTAACTGGAAAGCATTGCATGTTAATGGAACTGCGCTTTGTATCAGTTTCAGAAGAAGAGTTGAAATAGATATGGTCCATGTGTGTAGGAAATACCGTTATTTTGTTCTGAACAATGTCACGTTTCCGGCTGTATTAGAGACTCATAGAAAGCAAGAGCGTGCTTCTTGGTCTAAAGCAGAGTGTGTTTCATGGATGAGAACTGTGCTGTGTGTTTCCCTTCAGAAATGGAGTTAAATCCCAGGCTCTGTGTGTTCCTACAAGCAAGACATCATTTCAGGAAAAGGCAGTCACTTTTCAGCTCAAATGAATATAAATCATTTACGAAGCTCACTTGTTTCTGGCTCTTAACTGAAAAGCATTGGACGTTAGACGGCTTTTGGTTTGTATCAGTTTCAGAAGAAGAGTTGATCTAGATATGGTCCGTATGTGTAGGAAACTCCGTTCTTTTGTTCTGAGCACACTTTCAAGTTTCTGACTCTATTATAGACTCTATAAAGCCAGAGCGTGCTTTTTGCTCTAAAGCAGAATGTGTTTCGTGGAGGAGAACTGTGCTGTGTGTTTCCCTTCAGAAATGGAGTTAAATCCCAGGCTCTGTGTCTTCCTGCAAGCAAGACATCTTTTCAGGTAAACTCCGTCACTTTTCAGCTCAAATGAAGCTTCATCGTTCACGAAGCTCACACGTTTCTCGCTCTTAACTGGAAAGCATTGCATGTTACAGGAACTCTGGTTTGTATCAGTTTCAGAAGCAGAGTTGGAGTAGCAATGGTCCGTACGTGTAGGAAACACCGTTCTTTTGTTCTGAGCACAGTCACGTTTCCTGCTGTATTAGAGACTCTTAGAAAGCAAGAGCATGCTTCTTGCTCTAAAGCAGAGTATGTTTCATGGATGAGAACTGTGCTGTGTGTTTCCCATCAGAAATGAAGTTAAAATCCAGGCGCTGTGTCTTCCTACAAGCAAGACATCTTTTCAGGTAAACTCAGTCACTTTTCAGCTCAAAGGTAGCAACATCGTTCACGAAGCTCACACATTTCTCGCTCTTAACTGGAAAGCATTGCATGTTAATGGAACTGTGCTTTGTATCAGTTTCAGAAGAAGAGTTGACCTAGATCTGGTCCGTATGTGTAGGAAATACCTTTATTTTTTCTGACCAGTGTCACGTTTCCTGCTGTATTAGAGACTCATACAAAGCAAGAGCGTGCTTCTTGGTCTAAAGCAGAGTGTGTTTCATGGATGAGAACTGTGCTGTGTGTTTCCCTTCAGAAGTGGAGTTAATTTCCAGGATCTGTGTCTTCCTACAAGCAAGACATCTTTTCAGGTAAACTCAGTCACTTTTCAGCTCAAAGGAAGCTACATCCTTCACGAAGCTCACACGTTTCTCGCTCTTAACTGGAAAGCATTGCATGTTACAGGATCTCTGGTTTGTATCAGTTTCAGAAGCAGAGTTGGACTAGCAATGGTCCGTATGTGTAGGAAACACCCTTCTTTTGTTCTGAGCTCACTTTCAAGTTTCTGGCTCTATTATAGACTCTAGAAAGCAAGAGCGTGCTTCTTGCTCTAAAGCAGAGTTTGTTTCATGGATGAGAACTGTGTTGTGTGTTTCCCTTCAGAAATGGAGTTAAATCCCAGGCTCTGTGTGTTCCTACAAGGAAGACATCATTTCAGGAAAAGGCAGTCACTTTTCAGCTCAAATGAATATAAATCATTTACGAAGCTCACATGTTTCTCGCTGCAAACTGAAAAGCATTGGATGTAGGATGACTTGTGGTTTGTATCAATTTCAGAAGAAGAGTTGACCAAGATATGGTCCGTACGTGTAGGAAACACCGTTATTTTGTTCTGAACACAGTCACGTTTCCTGCTCTATTAGAGACTCTTAGAAAGCAAGAGCATGCTTCTTGCTCTAAAGCAGAGTGTGTTTCATGGATGAGAACTGTGCTGTGTGTTTCCCTTCAGAAATGGAGTGAAATTCCAGGCTCTGTGTGTTCCTGCAAGCAAGACATCATTTCAGGAAAAGGAAGTCACTTTTCAGCTCAAATGAATATAAATCATTTACGAAGCTCACTTGTTTCTGGCTCTTAACTGAAAAGCAATGGACGTTAGATGGCTTTTGGTTTGTATGAGTTTCAGAAGAAGAGTTGCTCTAGATATGGTCCGTATGTGTAGGAAATACAGTTATTTTGTTCTGACAAATGTCACGTTTCCTGCTGTATTAGAGACTCATACAAAGCAAGAGCGTGCTTCTTGGTCTAAAGCAGAGTGTGTTTCATGGATGAGAACTGTGCTGTTTGTTTCCCTTCAGAAGTGGAGTTAAATCCCAGGCTCTGTGTCTTCCTACAAGCAAGACATCTTTTCAGGTAAACTCAGTCAATTTTCAGTTCAAAGGTAGCAACATCGTTCACGAAGCTCACACATTTCTTGCTCTTAACTGGAAAGCATTGCATGTTAATGGAACTGTGCTTTGTATCAGTTTCAGAAGAAGAGTTGAAATAGATATGGTCCATGTGTGTAGGAAATACCGTTATTTTGTTCTGAACAATGTCACGTTTCCGGCTGTATTAGAGACTCATAGAAAGCAAGAGCGTGCTTCTTGGTCTAAAGCAGAGTGTGTTTCATGGATGAGAACTGTGCTGTGTGTTTCCCTTCAGAAATGGAGTTAAATCCCAGGCTCTGTGTGTTCCTACAAGCAAGACATCATTTCAGGAAAAGGCAGTCACTTTTCAGCTCAAATGAATATAAATCATTTACGAAGCTCACTTGTTTCTGGCTCTTAACTGAAAAGCATTGGACGTTAGACGGCTTTTGGTTTGTATCAGTTTCAGAAGAAGAGTTGATCTAGATATGGTCCGTATGTGTAGGAAACTCCGTTCTTTTGTTCTGAGCACACTTTCAAGTTTCTGACTCTATTATAGACTCTATAAAGCCAGAGCGTGCTTTTTGCTCTAAAGCAGAATGTGTTTCGTGGAGGAGAACTGTGCTGTGTGTTTCCCTTCAGAAATGGAGTTAAATCCCAGGCTCTGTGTCTTCCTGCAAGCAAGACATCTTTTCAGGTAAACTCCGTCACTTTTCAGCTCAAATGAAGCTTCATCGTTCACGAAGCTCACACGTTTCTCGCTCTTAACTGGAAAGCATTGCATGTTACAGGAACTCTGGTTTGTATCAGTTTCAGAAGCAGAGTTGGAGTAGCAATGGTCCGTACGTGTAGGAAACACCGTTCTTTTGTTCTGAGCACAGTCACGTTTCCTGCTGTATTAGAGACTCTTAGAAAGCAAGAGCATGCTTCTTGCTCTAAAGCAGAGTATGTTTCATGGATGAGAACTGTGCTGTGTGTTTCCCATCAGAAATGAAGTTAAAATCCAGGCGCTGTGTCTTCCTACAAGCAAGACATCTTTTCAGGTAAACTCAGTCACTTTTCAGCTCAAAGGTAGCAACATCGTTCACGAAGCTCACACATTTCTCGCTCTTAACTGGAAAGCATTGCATGTTAATGGAACTGTGCTTTGTATCAGTTTCAGAAGAAGAGTTGACCTAGATCTGGTCCGTATGTGTAGGAAATACCTTTATTTTTTCTGACCAGTGTCACGTTTCCTGCTGTATTAGAGACTCATACAAAGCAAGAGCGTGCTTCTTGGTCTAAAGCAGAGTGTGTTTCATGGATGAGAACTGTGCTGTGTGTTTCCCTTCAGAAGTGGAGTTAATTTCCAGGATCTGTGTCTTCCTACAAGCAAGACATCTTTTCAGGTAAACTCAGTCACTTTTCAGCTCAAAGGAAGCTACATCCTTCACGAAGCTCACACGTTTCTCGCTCTTAACTGGAAAGCATTGCATGTTACAGGATCTCTGGTTTGTATCAGTTTCAGAAGCAGAGTTGGACTAGCAATGGTCCGTATGTGTAGGAAACACCCTTCTTTTGTTCTGAGCTCACTTTCAAGTTTCTGGCTCTATTATAGACTCTAGAAAGCAAGAGCGTGCTTCTTGCTCTAAAGCAGAGTTTGTTTCATGGATGAGAACTGTGTTGTGTGTTTCCCTTCAGAAATGGAGTTAAATCCCAGGCTCTGTGTGTTCCTACAAGGAAGACATCATTTCAGGAAAAGGCAGTCACTTTTCAGCTCAAATGAATATAAATCATTTACGAAGCTCACATGTTTCTCGCTGCAAACTGAAAAGCATTGGATGTAGGATAACTTGTGGTTTGTATCAATTTCAGAAGAAGAGTTGACCAAGATATGGTCCGTACGTGTAGGAAACACCGTTATTTTGTTCTGAACACAGTCACGTTTCCTGCTCTATTAGAGACTCTTAGAAAGCAAGAGCATGCTTCTTGCTCTAAAGCAGAGTGTGTTTCATGGATGAGAACTGTGCTGTGTGTTTCCCTTCAGAACTGGAGTGAAATTCCAGGCTCTGTGTGTTCCTGCAAGCAAGACATCATTTCAGGAAAAGGAAGTCACTTTTCAGCTCAAATGAATATAAATCATTTACGAAGCTCACTTGTTTCTGGCTCTTAACTGAAAAGCAATGGACGTTAGATGGCTTTTGGTTTGTATGAGTTTCAGAAGAAGAGTTGCTCTAGATATGGTCCGTATGTGTAGGAAATACAGTTATTTTGTTCTGACAAATGTCACGTTTCCTGCTGTATTAGAGACTCATACAAAGCAAGAGCGTGCTTCTTGGTCTAAAGCAGAGTGTGTTTCATGGATGAGAACTGTGCTGTTTGTTTCCCTTCAGAAGTGGAGTTAAATCCCAGGCTCTGTGTCTTCCTACAAGCAAGACATCTTTTCAGGTAAACTCAGTCAATTTTCAGTTCAAAGGTAGCAACATCGTTCACGAAGCTCACACATTTCTTGCTCTTAACTGGAAAGCATTGCATGTTAATGGAACTGTGCTTTGTATCAGTTTCAGAAGAAGAGTTGAAATAGATATGGTCCATGTGTGTAGGAAATACCGTTATTTTGTTCTGAAAAATGTCACGTTTCCGGCTGTATTAGAGACTCATAGAAAGCAAGAGCGTGCTTCTTGGTCTAAAGCAGAGTGTGTTTCATGGATGAGAACTGTGCTGTGTGTTTCCCTTCAGAAATGGAGTTAAATCACAGGCTCTGTGTGTTCCTACAAGCAAGACATCATTTCAGGAAAAGGCAGTCACTTTTCAGCTCAAATGAATATAAATCATTTACGAAGCTCACATGTTTCTCGCTCTTAACTGAAAAGCATTGGATGTAAGATGACTTGTGGTTTGTATCAGTTTCAGAAGAAGAGTTGAACTAGCAATGATCCTTGTGTGTAGGAAACACCGTTCGTTTGTTCTGAGCACACTTTCAAGTTTCTGACTCTATTATAGACTGGAGAAAGAAAGAGCGTGCTTCTTGCTCTAAAGCAGAGTGTGTTTCATGGATGAGAACTGTGCTGTGTGTTTCCCTTCAGAAATGGAGTGAAATTCCAGGCTCAGTGTGTTCCTACAAGCAAGACATCATTTCAGGAAAAGGAAGTCACTTTTCAGCTCAAATGAATATAAATCATTTACGAAGGTCACATGTTTCTGGCTGTTAACTGAAAAGCAAAGGACGTTAGATGGCTTTTGGTTTGTATGAGTTTCAGAAGAAGAGTTGATATAGATATGGTCCGTATGTGTAGGAGACACCTTTCTTTTGTTCTGAGCACACTTTCAATTTTCTGACTTTATTATAGACTCTAGAAAGCAAGAGCGTGCTTCTTGCTCTAAAGCAGAGTGTGTTTCATGGAGGAAAACTGTGCTGTGTGTTTCCTTTCAGAAATGGAGTTAAATCCCAGGCTCTGTGTCTTCCTACAAGCAAGACATCTTTTCAGGAAAACTCAGTCACTTTTCAGCTCAAAGGTAGCAACATCGTTCACGAAGCTCACACATTTCTTGCTCTTAACTGGAAAGCATTGCATGTTAATGGAACTGTGCTTTGTATCAGTTTCAGAAGAAGAGTTGAAATAGATATGGTCCATATGTGTAGGAAGTACCGTTATTTTGTTCTGAACAATGTCACGTTTCCTGGTATATTAGAGTCTCTAGAAAGCAAGAGCGTGCTTCTTCCTATACGCAGAGTGTGTTTCATAGTGAGAACTGTGCTGTGTGTTTCCCTTCTGAAATGGAGTTAAATCACAAGCTCTGTATCTTCCTACAAGCAAGAATACGTTTTACGTAAACTCAGTCACTTTTCAGCTCAAAAAAAGCTACATCGTTCACGTGGCTCACAAGTTTCTTGTTCTTAACTGAAAAGCATTGGATGTTAGATGACCTGTGGTTTGTATCAGTTTCAGAAGCAGAGTTGAACTAGCAATGGTCCTTATGTGTAGGAAACACCGTTCTTTTGTTCTGAGCACACTTTCAAGTTACTGGCTCTATTATAGACTCGAGAAGCAAGAGCGTGATTCTTGCCCTAAAGCAGAGTGTGTTTCATGGAGGAGAACTGTGCTGTGTGTTTCCTTTCAGAAATTTACTTAAATCCCAGGCTCTGTGTCTTCCTACAAGCAAGACATCTTTTCAGGTAAACTCAGTCACTTTTCAGCTCAAAGGTAGCAACATCGTTCACGAAACTCACACATTTCTTGCTCTTAACTGGAAAGCATTGCCTGTTCATGGAACTGTGCTTTGTATCAGTTTCAGAAGAAGAGTTGAAATAGATATTGTCCATGTGTATAGGAAATACCGTTATTTTGTTCTGAACAATGTCACGTTTCCGGCTGTATTAGAGACTCATAGAAAGCAAGAGCGTGCTTCTTGGTCTAAAGCAGAGTGTGTTTCATGGATGAGAACTCTGCTGTGTGTTTCCCTTCAGAAATGGAGTTAAATCCCAGGCTCTGTGTGTTCCTACAAGCAAGACATCATTTCAGGAAAAGACAGTCACTTTTCAGCTCAAATGAATATAAATCATTTACGAAGCTCACACGTTTCTCGCCCTTAACTGAAAAGCATTGGATGTTAGATGACTTGTTTTTTGTATCAGTTTCAGAAGCAGAGTTGGGCTAGCAATGGTCCGTATGTGTAGGAAACACCGTTCTTTTGTTCTGAGCACACTGTCAAGTTTCTGACTCTATTATAGACTCGAGAAAGCAAGAGCGTGCTTCTTGCTCTAAAGCAGAGTGTGTTTCATGGAGGAGAACCGTGCTGTGTGTTTTCTTTCAGAAATGGAGTTAAATCTCAGGCTCTGTGTCTTCCTACAAGCAAGACATCTTTTCAGGTAAACTCAGTCACTTTTCAGCTACAAGGTAGCAACATAGTTCACGAAGCTCACACATTTCTCGCTCTTAACTGGAAAGCATTGCATGTTAATGGAACTGTGCTTTGTATCAGTTTCTGAAGAAGAGTTGACCTAGATATGGTCCGTATGTGTAGGAAATACCGTTATTTTGTTCTGACCAATGTCAAGTTTCCCGCTGTATTAGAGACTCATACAAAGCAAGAGCGTGCTTCTTGGTCTAAAGCACAGTGTGTTTCATGGATGAGAACTGTGCTGTGTGTTTCCCTTCAGAAATGGAGTTAAATCCCAGGCTCTGTGTCTTCCTACAAGCAAGACATCTTTTCAGGTAAACTCAGTCACTTTTCAGCTCAAAGGAAGCTACATCCTTCACGAAGCTCACCCTTTTCTCGCTCTTAACTGGAAAGCATTGCATGTTACAGGAACTCTGGTTTGTATCAGTTTCAGAAGCAGAGTTGGACTAGCAATGGTCCGTTTTTGTAGGAAACACCCTTCCTTTGTTCTGAGCTCACTTTCATGTTTCTGGCTCTATTATAGACTCTAGAAAGCAAGAGCGTGCTTCTTGCTATAAAGCAGAGTGTGTTTCATGGATGAGACTGTGCTGGGTGTTTCCCTTCAGAAATGGAGTTAAATCCCAGGCTCTGTGTCTTCCTAAAAGCAAGACATCTTTTCAGGTAAACTCAGTCACTTTTGAGCTCAAAGGAAGCTACATCCTTCACGAAGCTCACAAGTTTCTCGCTCTTAACTGGAAAGCATTCATGTTAATGGAACTGTGCTTTGTATCAGTTTCAGAAGAAGAGTTGAATACATATGGTCCATATGTGTAGGAAATACCGTTATTTTGTTCTGACCAATGTCACGTTTCCTGCTGTATTAGAGACTCTTAGAAAGAGCGTGCTTCTTGATCTAAAGCAGAGTGTGTTTCATGGATGAGAACTGTGCTGTGTGTTTCCCTTCAGAAATGGAGTTAAATCCCAGGCTCTGTGTGTTCCTACAAGCAAGACATCATTTCAGGAAAACGCAGTCACTTTTCAGCTCAAATGAATATAAATAATTTACGAAGCTCACACGTTTCTCGCTCTTAACTGAAAAGCATTGGATGTTAGATGACTTGTTTTTTGTATCAGTTTCAGAAGCAGAGTTGAACTAGCAATGGTCCGTATGTGTAGGAAACACCGTTCTTTTGTTCTGAATACACTTTCAAGTTTCTGACTCTATTATAGACTGGAGAAAGCAAGAGCGTGCTTCCTGCTCTAAAGCAGAGTGTGTTTCATGAAGGAGAACTGTGCTGTGTGTTTTCTTTCAGAAATGGAGTTAAATCCCATGCTCTGTGTGTTCCTACAAGCAAGACATCATTTCAGGAAAAGGCAGTCACTTTTCAGCTCAAATGAATATAAATCATTTACGAAGCTCACTTGATTCTGGCTCTTAACTGAAAAGCATTGGACGTTAGATGGCTTTTGGTTTGTATCAGTTTCAGAAGAAGAGTTGAAATACATATGGTCCATATGTTTAGGAAATACCGTTATTTTATTCTGACCAATGTCACGTTTCCGGGTGTATTAGAGACACTTAGAAAGCAAGAGCGTGCTTCTTGGTCTAAAGCAGAGTGTGTTTCATGGATGAGAACTGTGCTGTGTGTTTCCCTATAGAAATGGAGTTAAATCCCAGGCTCTGTGTCTTCCTACAAGCAAGACATCTTTTCAGGTAAACTCATTCACTTTTCAGCTCAAAGGTAAAAACATCGTTCACGAAGCTCACACATTTCTTGCTCTTAACTGGAAAGGATTCATGTTAATGGAACTGTGCTTTGTATCAGTTTCAGAAGAAGAGTTGAAATACATATGGTCCATATGTGTAGAAAATACCGTTATTTTGTTCTGACCAATGTCACGTTTCCGGCTGTATTAGAGACTCATAGAAAGCAAGAGCGTGCTTCTTGCTCTAAAGCAGAGTGTGTTTCATGGAGGAGAACCGTGCTGTGTGTTTTCTTTCAGAAATGGAGTTAAATCTCAGGCTCTGTGTCTTCCTACAAGCAAGACATCTTTTCAGGTAAACTCAGTCACTTTTCAGCTACAAGGTAGCAACATAGTTCACGAAGCTCACACATTTCTCGCTCTTAACTGGAAAGCATTGCATGTTAATGGAACTGTGCTTTGTATCAGTTTCTGAAGAAGAGTTGACCTAGATATGGTCCGTATGTGTAGGAAATACCGTTATTTTGTTCTGACCAATGTCAAGTTTCCCGCTGTATTAGAGACTCATACAAAGCAAGAGCGTGCTTCTTGGTCTAAAGCACAGTGTGTTTCATGGATGAGAACTGTGCTGTGTGTTTCCCTTCAGAAATGGAGTTAAATCCCAGGCTCTGTGTCTTCCTACAAGCAAGACATCTTTTCAGGTAAACTCAGTCACTTTTCAGCTCAAAGGAAGCTACATCCTTCACGAAGCTCACCCTTTTCTCGCTCTTAACTGGAAAGCATTGCATGTTACAGGAACTCTGGTTTGTATCAGTTTCAGAAGCAGAGTTGGACTAGCAATGGTCCGTTTTTGTAGGAAACACCCTTCCTTTGTTCTGAGCTCACTTTCATGTTTCTGGCTCTATTATAGACTCTAGAAAGCAAGAGCGTGCTTCTTGCTATAAAGCAGAGTGTGTTTCATGGATGAGACTGTGCTGGGTGTTTCCCTTCAGAAATGGAGTTAAATCCCAGGCTCTGTGTCTTCCTAAAAGCAAGACATCTTTTCAGGTAAACTCAGTCACTTTTGAGCTCAAAGGAAGCTACATCCTTCACGAAGCTCACAAGTTTCTCGCTCTTAACTGGAAAGCATTCATGTTAATGGAACTGTGCTTTGTATCAGTTTCAGAAGAAGAGTTGAAATACATATGGTCCATATGTGTAGGAAATACCGTTATTTTGTTCTGACCAATGTCACGTTTCCTGCTGTATTAGAGACTCTTAGAAAGAGCGTGCTTCTTGATCTAAAGCAGAGTGTGTTTCATGGATGAGAACTGTGCTGTGTGTTTCCCTTCAGAAATGGAGTTAAATCCCAGGCTCTGTGTGTTCCTACAAGCAAGACATCATTTCAGGAAAACGCAGTCACTTTTCAGCTCAAATGAATATAAATAATTTACGAAGCTCACACGTTTCTCGCTCTTAACTGAAAAGCATTGGATGTTAGATGACTTGTTTTTTGTATCAGTTTCAGAAGCAGAGTTGAACTAGCAATGGTCCGTATGTGTAGGAAACACCGTTCTTTTGTTCTGAATACACTTTCAAGTTTCTGACTCTATTATAGACTGGAGAAAGCAAGAGCGTGCTTCCTGCTCTAAAGCAGAGTGTGTTTCATGAAGGAGAACTGTGCTGTGTGTTTTCTTTCAGAAATGGAGTTAAATCCCAGGCTCTGTGTCTTCCTACAAGCAAGACATCTTTTCAGGTAAACTCAGTCACTTTTCAGCTCAATGGTAGCAATATCGTTCACGAAGCTCACACATTTCTCGCTCTTAACTGGAAAGCATTGCATATTAATGGAACTGTGCTTTGTATCAGTTTCAGAAGAAGAGTTGACCTAGATATGGTCTGTATGTGTAGGAAATTCCGTTATTTTGTTCGGACCAATGTCACGTTTCCTGCTGTATTAGAGACTCATACAAAGCAAGAGCGTGCTTCTTGGTCTAAAGCAGAGTGTGTTTCATGGATGAGAACTGTGCTGTGTGTTTCCCTTCAGAAGTGGAGTTAAATTCCAGGCTCTGTGTCTTCCTACAAGCAAGACATCTTTTCAGATAAACTCAGTCACTTTTCAGCTCAAAGGAAGCTACATCCTTCACGAAGCTCACCCTTTTCTCGCTCTTAACTGGAAAGCATTGCATGTTACAGGAACTCTGGTTTGTATCAGTTTCAGAAGCATAGTTGGACTAGCAATGGTCCGTATGTGTAGGAAACACCCTTCTTTTGTTCTGAGCACACTTTCAAGTTTCTGGCTCTATTATAGACTCTAGAAAGCAAGAGCGTGCTTCTTGCTCTAAAGCAGAGTGTGTTTCATGGATGAGAACTGTGCTGTGTGTTTCCCTTCAGAAATGGAGTTAAATCCCATGCTCTGTGTGTTCCTACAAGCAAGACATCATTTCAGGAAAAGGCAGTCACTTTTCAGCTCAAATGAATATAAATCATTTACGAAGCTCACTTGTTTCGGGCTCTTAACTGAAAAGCATTGGACGTTAGATGCCTTTTTGTTTCTATCAGTTTCAGAAGAAGAGTTGATCTAGATATGTTCCGTTCATGTAGGAAACTCCGTTCTTTTGTTCTGAGCAGACTTTCAAGTTTCTGACTCTATTATAGACTCTATAAAGCAAGAGCGGGCTTCTTGCTCTAAAGCAGAGTGTGTTTCATGGATGAGAACTGTGCTATGTGTTTCCCTTCAGAAATGGAGTTAAATTCCAGGCTCTGTGTCTTCCTACAAGCAAGACATCTTTTCAGGTAAACTCAGTCACTTTTCAGCTCTAAGGAAGCTACATCCTTCACGAAGCTCACACGTTTCTCGCTCCTAACTGGAAAGCATTGCATGTTACAGGAACTCTGCTTTTTATCAGTTTCAGAAGCAGAGTAGGACTAGCAATGGCCCGTATGTGTAGGAAACACCCTTCTTTTGTTCTGAGCTCACTTTCAAGTTTCTGGCTCTATTATAGACTCTAGAAAGCAAGAGCGTGCTTCTTGCTCTAAAGCAGAGTTTGTTTCATGGATGAGAACTGTGCTTTTTTTTCCCTTCAGAAATGGAATTAAATCCCAGGCTCTGTGTGTTTCGACAAGCAAGACATCATTTCAGGGAAAGGCAGTCACTTTTCAGCTCAAATGAATATAAACCATTTACGAAGCTCACATGTTTCTCGCTATTAACTGAAAAGCATTGGATGTAGGATGACTTGTGGTTTGTATCAGTTTCAGAAGAAGAGTTGATCTAGATATGGTCCGTATATGTAGGAGACACCTTTCTTTTGTTCTGAGCACACTTTCAAGTTTCTGACTTTATTATAGACTCTAGAAAGCAAGAGCGTGCTTCTTGCTCTAAAGCAGAGTGTGTTTCATGGAGGAGAACTGTGCTGTGTGTTTCCTTTCAGAAATGGAGTTAAATCCCAGGCTCTGTGTCTTCCTACAAGCAAGACATCTTTTCAGGTAAACTCAGTCAATTTTCAGTTCAAAGGTAGCAACATCGTTCACGAAGCTCACACATTTCTTGCTCTTAACTGGAAAGCATTGCATGTTAATGGAACTGTGCTTTGTATCAGTTTCAGAAGAAGAGTTGAAATAGATATGGTCCATGTGTGTAGGAAATACCGTTATTTTGTTCTGAACAATGTCACGTTTCCGGCTGTATTAGAGACTCATAGAAAGCAAGAGCGTGCTTCTTGGTCTAAAGCAGAGTGTGTTTCATGGATGAGAACTGTGCTGTGTGTTTCCCTTCAGAGATGGAGTTAAATCCCAGGCTCTGTGTGTTCCTACAAGCAAGACATCATTTCAGGAAAAGGCAGTCACTTTTCAGCTCAAATGAATATAAATCATTTACGAAGCTCACATGTTTCTCGCTCTTAACTGAAAAGCATTGGATGTAAGATGACTTCTTTTTTGTATCAGTTTCAGAAGCAGAGTTGAACTAGCAATGGTCCGTATGTGTAGGAAACACCGTTCTTTTGTTCTGAGCACACTGTCAAGTTTCTGACTCTATTATAGACTCGAGAAAGCAAGAGCGTGCTTCTTGCTCTAAAGCAGAGTGTGTTTCATGGAGGAGAACCGTGCTGTGTGTTTTCTTTCAGAAATGGAGTAAAATCTCAGGCTCTGTGTCTTCCTACAAGCAAGACATCTTTTCAGGTAAACTCAGTCACTTTTCAGATCAAAGGTAGCAACATCGTTCACGAAGCTCACACATTTCTCGCTCTTAACTGGAAAGCATTGCATGTTAATGGAACTGTGCTTTGTATCAGTTTCAGAAGAAGAGTTGACCTAGATATGGTCCGTATGTGTAGGAAATACCGTTATTTTGTTCTGACCAATGTCACGTTTCCTGCTGAATTAGGGACTCATACAAAGCAAGAGCGTGCTTCTTGGTCTAAAGCAGAGTGTGTTTCATGGATGAGAACTGTGCTGTGTGTTTCCCTTCAAAAATGGAGTTAAATCCCAGGCTCTGTGTCTTCCTACAAGCAAGACATCTTTTCAGGTAAACTCAGTCACTTTTGAGCTCAAAGGAAGCTACATCCTTCACGAAGCTCACAAGTTTCTCGCTCTTAACTGGAAAGCATTGCATGTTACAGGAACTCTGGTTTGTATCAGTTTCAGAAGCAGAGTTGGACTAGCAATGGTCCGTTTTTGTAGGAAACACCCTTCTTTTGTTCTGAGCTCACTTTCATGTTTCTGGCTCTATTATAGACTCTAGAAAGCAAGAGCGTGCTTCTTGCTATAAAGCAGAGTGTGTTTCATGGATGAGAACTGTGCTGTGTGTTTCCCTTCAGAAATGGAGTTAAATCCCATGCTCTGTGTGTTCCTACAAGCAAGACATCATTTCAGGAAAAGGCAGTCACTTTTCAGCTCAAATGAATATAAATCATTTACGAAGCTCACTTGATTCTGGCTCTTAACTGAAAAGCATTGGACGTTAGATGGCTTTTGGTTTGTATCAGTTTCAGAAGAAGAGTTGAAATTCATATGGTCCATATGTTTAGGAAATACCGTTATTTTGTTCTGACCAATGTCACGTTTCCGGGTGTATTAGAGACACTTAGAAAGCAAGAGCGTGATTCTTGGTCTAAAGCAGAGTGTGTTTCATGGATGAGAACTGTGCTGTGTGTTTCCCTTCAGAAATGGAGTTAAATCCCAGGCTCTGTGTCTTCCTACAAGCAAGACATCTTTTCAGGTAAACTCATTCACTTTTCAGCTCAAAGGTAAAAACATCGTTCACGAAGCTCACACATTTCTTGCTCTTAACTGGAAAGGATTCATGTTAATGGAACTGTGCTTTGTATCAGTTTCAGAAGAAGAGTTGAAATACATATGGTCCATATGTGTAGAAAATACCGTTATTTTGTTCTGACCAATGTCACGTTTCCGGCTGTATTAGAGACTCATAGAAAGCAAGAGCGTGCTTCTTGGTCTAAAGCAGAGTGTGTTTCATGGATGAGAACTGTGCTGTGTGTTTCCCTTCAGAAATGGAGTTAAATCCCAGGCTCTGTGTGTTCCTACAAGCAAGACATCATTTCAGGAAAAGGCAGTCACTTTTCAGCTCAAATGAATATAAATCATTTACGAAGCTCACACGTTTCTCGCTCTTAACTGAAAGCATTGGATGTTAGGTGACTTGTTGTTTGTATCAGTTTCAGAAGCAGAGTTGAACTAGCAATGGTCCGTATGTGTAGGAAACACCGTTCTTTTGTTCTGAGCACACTGTCAAGTTTCTGACTCTATTATAGACTCGAGAAAGCAAGAGCGTTTTTCTTGCTCTAAAGCAGAGTGTGTTTCATGGATGAAAACTGTGCTGTGTGTTTCCTTTCAGAAATGGAGTTAAATCCCAGGCTCTGTGTCTTCCTACAAGCAAGACATCTTTTCAGGTACACTCAGTCACTTTTCAGCTCAATGGTAGCAACATCGTTCATGAAACT
Source organism: Onychomys arenicola (assembly GCA_949786405.1). NCBI lineage: Eukaryota > Metazoa > Chordata > Mammalia > Rodentia > Cricetidae > Onychomys > Onychomys arenicola. Next base: position 28,933 of record CATKUM010000142.1, on the reverse strand, counting down.
CACACATTTCTTGCTCTTAACTGGAAAGCATTCATGTTAATGGAACTGTGCTTTGTATCAGTTTCAGAAGAAGAGTTGAAATAGATATGGTCCATATGTGTAGGAAATACCGTTATTTTGTTCTGAACAATGTCACGTTTCCGGCTGTATTAGAGACTCATAGAAAGCAAGAGCGTGCTTCTTGGTCTAAAGCAGAGTGTGTTTCATGGATGAGAACTGTGCTGTGTGTTTCCCTTCAGAAATGGAGTTAAATCCCAGGCTCTGTGTGTTCCTACAAGCAAGACATCATTTCAGGAAAAGGCAGTCACTTTTCAGCTCAAATGAATATAAATCATTTACGAAGCTCACATGTTTCTCGCTCTTAACTGAAAAGCATTGGATGTAAGATGACTTGTTTTTTGTATCAGTTTCAGAAGCAGAGTTGAACTAGCAATGGTCCGTATGTGTAGGAAACACCGTTCTTTTGTTCTGAGCACACTATCAAGTTTCTGACTCTATTATAGACTCTAGAAAGCAAGAGCGTGCTTCTTGCTCTAAAGCAGAGTGTGTTTCATGGAGGAGAACCGTGCTGTGTGTTTTCTTTCAGAAATGGAGTTAAATCTCAGGCTCTGTGTCTTCCTACAAGCAAGACATCTTTTCAGGTAAATTCAGTCACTTTTCAGATCAAAGGTAGCAACATCGTTCACGAAACTCACACATTTCTCGCTCTTAACTGGAAAGCATTGCATGTTAATGGAACTGTGCTTTGTATCAGTTTCAGAAGAAGAGTTGACCTAGATATGGTCCGTATGTGTAGGAAATACCGTTATTTTGTTCTGACCAATGTCACGTTTCCTGCTGAATTAGGGACTCATACAAAGCAAGAGCGTGCTTCTTGGTCTAAAGCAGAGTGTGTTTCATGGATGAGAACTGTGCTGTGTGTTTCCCTTCAGAAATGGAGTTAAATCCCAGGCTCTGTGTCTTCCTACAAGCAAGACATCTTTTCAGGTAAACTCAGTCACTTTTGAGCTCAAAGGAAGCTACATCCTTCACGAAGCTCACAAGTTTCTCGCTCTTAACTGGAAAGCATTGCATGTTACAGGAACTCTGGTTTGTATCAGTTTCAGAAGCAGAGTTGGACTAGCAATGGTCCGTTTTTGTAGGAAACACCCTTCTTTTGTTCTGAGCTCACTTTCATGTTTCTGGCTCTATTATAGACTCTAGAAAGCAAGAGCGTGCTTCTTGCTATAAAGCAGAGTGTGTTTCATGGATGAGAACTGTGCTGTGTGTTTCTCTTCAGAAATGGAGTTAAATCCCATGCTCTGTGTGTTCCTACAAGCAAGACATCATTTCAGGAAAAGGCAGTCACTTTTCAGCTCAAATGAATATAAATCATTTACGAAGCTCACTTGATTCTGGCTCTTAACTGAAAAGCATTGGACGTTAGATGGCTTTTGGTTTGTATCAGTTTCAGAAGAAGAGTTGAAATACATATGGTCCATATGTTTAGGAAATACCGTTATTTTGTTCTGACCAATGTCACGTTTCCGGGTGTATTAGAGACACTTAGAAAGCAAGAGCGTGCTTCTTGGTCTAAAGCAGAGTGTGTTTCATGGATGAGAACTGTGCTGTGTGTTTCCCTATAGAAATGGAGTTAAATCCCAGGCTCTGTGTCTTCCTACAAGCAAGACATCTTTTCAGGTAAACTCATTCACTTTTCAGCTCAAAGGTAAAAACATCGTTCACGAAGCTCACACATTTCTTGCTCTTAACTGGAAAGGATTCATGTTAATGGAACTGTGCTTTGTATCAGTTTCAGAAGAAGAGTTGAAATACATATGGTCCATATGTGTAGAAAATACCGTTATTTTGTTCTGACCAATGTCACGTTTCCGGCTGTATTAGAGACTCATAGAAAGCAAGAGCGTGCTTCTTGCTCTAAAGCAGAGTGTGTTTCATGGAGGAGAACCGTGCTGTGTGTTTTCTTTCAGAAATGGAGTTAAATCTCAGGCTCTGTGTCTTCCTACAAGCAAGACATCTTTTCAGGTAAACTCAGTCACTTTTCAGCTACAAGGTAGCAACATAGTTCACGAAGCTCACACATTTCTCGCTCTTAACTGGAAAGCATTGCATGTTAATGGAACTGTGCTTTGTATCAGTTTCTGAAGAAGAGTTGACCTAGATATGGTCCGTATGTGTAGGAAATACCGTTATTTTGTTCTGACCAATGTCAAGTTTCCCGCTGTATTAGAGACTCATACAAAGCAAGAGCGTGCTTCTTGGTCTAAAGCACAGTGTGTTTCATGGATGAGAACTGTGCTGTGTGTTTCCCTTCAGAAATGGAGTTAAATCCCAGGCTCTGTGTCTTCCTACAAGCAAGACATCTTTTCAGGTAAACTCAGTCACTTTTCAGCTCAAAGGAAGCTACATCCTTCACGAAGCTCACCCTTTTCTCGCTCTTAACTGGAAAGCATTGCATGTTACAGGAACTCTGGTTTGTATCAGTTTCAGAAGCAGAGTTGGACTAGCAATGGTCCGTTTTTGTAGGAAACACCCTTCCTTTGTTCTGAGCTCACTTTCATGTTTCTGGCTCTATTATAGACTCTAGAAAGCAAGAGCGTGCTTCTTGCTATAAAGCAGAGTGTGTTTCATGGATGAGACTGTGCTGGGTGTTTCCCTTCAGAAATGGAGTTAAATCCCAGGCTCTGTGTCTTCCTAAAAGCAAGACATCTTTTCAGGTAAACTCAGTCACTTTTGAGCTCAAAGGAAGCTACATCCTTCACAAAGCTCACAAGTTTCTCGCTCTTAACTGGAAAGCATTCATGTTAATGGAACTGTGCTTTGTATCAGTTTCAGAAGAAGAGTTGAAATACATATGGTCCATATGTGTAGGAAATACCGTTATTTTGTTCTGACCAATGTCACGTTTCCTGCTGTATTAGAGACTCTTAGAAAGAGCGTGCTTCTTGATCTAAAGCAGAGTGTGTTTCATGGATGAGAACTGTGCTGTGTGTTTCCCTTCAGAAATGGAGTTAAATCCCAGGCTCTGTGTGTTCCTACAAGCAAGACATCATTTCAGGAAAACGCAGTCACTTTTCAGCTCAAATGAATATAAATAATTTACGAAGCTCACACGTTTCTCGCTCTTAACTGAAAAGCATTGGATGTTAGATGACTTGTTTTTTGTATCAGTTTCAGAAGCAGAGTTGAACTAGCAATGGTCCGTATGTGTAGGAAACACCGTTCTTTTGTTCTGAATACACTTTCAAGTTTCTGACTCTATTATAGACTGGAGAAAGCAAGAGCGTGCTTCCTGCTCTAAAGCAGAGTGTGTTTCATGAAGGAGAACTGTGCTGTGTGTTTTCTTTCAGAAATGGAGTTAAATCCCATGCTCTGTGTGTTCCTACAAGCAAGACATCATTTCAGGAAAAGGCAGTCACTTTTCAGCTCAAATGAATATAAATCATTTACGAAGCTCACTTGATTCTGGCTCTTAACTGAAAAGCATTGGACGTTAGATGGCTTTTGGTTTGTATCAGTTTCAGAAGAAGAGTTGAAATACATATGGTCCATATGTTTAGGAAATACCGTTATTTTGTTCTGACCAATGTCACGTTTCCGGGTGTATTAGAGACACTTAGAAAGCAAGAGCGTGCTTCTTGGTCTAAAGCAGAGTGTGTTTCATGGATGAGAACTGTGCTGTGTGTTTCCCTATAGAAATGGAGTTAAATCCCAGGCTCTGTGTCTTCCTATAAGCAAGACATCTTTTCAGGTAAACTCATTCACTTTTCAGCTCAAAGGTAAAAACATCGTTCACGAAGCTCACACATTTCTTGCTCTTAACTGGAAAGGATTCATGTTAATGGAACTGTGCTTTGTATCAGTTTCAGAAGAAGAGTTGAAATACATATGGTCCATATGTGTAGAAAATACCGTTATTTTGTTCTGACCAATGTCACGTTTCCGGCTGTATTAGAGACTCATAGAAAGCAAGAGCGTGCTTCTTGCTCTAAAGCAGAGTGTGTTTCATGGAGGAGAACTGTGCTGTGTGTTTTCTTTCAGAAATGGAGTTAAATCCCAGGCTCTGTGTCTTCCTACAAGCAAGACATCTTTTCAGGTAAACTCAGTCACTTTTCAGCTCAATGGTAGCAATATCGTTCACGAAGCTCACACATTTCTCGCTCTTAACTGGAAAGCATTGCATATTAATGGAACTGTGCTTTGTATCAGTTTCAGAAGAAGAGTTGACCTAGATATGGTCTGTATGTGTAGGAAATTCCGTTATTTTGTTCGGACCAATGTCACGTTTCCTGCTGTATTAGAGACTCATACAAAGCAAGAGCGTGCTTCTTGGTCTAAAGCAGAGTGTGTTTCATGGATGAGAACTGTGCTGTGTGTTTCCCTTCAGAAGTGGAGTTAAATTCCAGGCTCTGTGTCTTCCTACAAGCAAGACATCTTTTCAGATAAACTCAGTCACTTTTCAGCTCAAAGGAAGCTACATCCTTCACGAAGCTCACCCTTTTCTCGCTCTTAACTGGAAAGCATTGCATGTTACAGGAACTCTGGTTTGTATCAGTTTCAGAAGCAGAGTTGGACTAGCAATGGTCCGTATGTGTAGGAAACACCCTTCTTTTGTTCTGAGCACACTTTCAAGTTTCTGGCTCTATTATAGACTCTAGAAAGCAAGAGCGTGCTTCTTGCTCTAAAGCAGAGTGTGTTTCATGGATGAGAACTGTGCTGTGTGTTTCCCTTCAGAAATGGAGTTAAATCCCATGCTCTGTGTGTTCCTACAAGCAAGACATCATTTCAGGAAAAGGCAGTCACTTTTCAGCTCAAATGAATATAAATCATTTACGAAGCTCACTTGTTTCGGGCTCTTAACTGAAAAGCATTGGACGTTAGATGCCTTTTTGTTTCTATCAGTTTCAGAAGAAGAGTTGATCTAGATATGTTCCGTTCATGTAGGAAACTCCGTTCTTTTGTTCTGAGCAGACTTTCAAGTTTCTGACTCTATTATAGACTCTATAAAGCAAGAGCGGGCTTCTTGCTCTAAAGCAGAGTGTGTTTCATGGATGAGAACTGTGCTATGTGTTTCCCTTCAGAAATGGAGTTAAATTCCAGGCTCTGTGTCTTCCTACAAGCAAGACATCTTTTCAGGTAAACTCAGTCACTTTTCAGCTCTAAGGAAGCTACATCCTTCACGAAGCTCACACGTTTCTCGCTCCTAACTGGAAAGCATTGCATGTTACAGGAACTCTGCTTTTTATCAGTTTCAGAAGCAGAGTAGGACTAGCAATGGCCCGTATGTGTAGGAAACACCCTTCTTTTGTTCTGAGCTCACTTTCAAGTTTCTGGCTCTATTATAGACTCTAGAAAGCAAGAGCGTGCTTCTTGCTCTAAAGCAGAGTTTGTTTCATGGATGAGAACTGTGCTTTTTTTTCCCTTCAGAAATGGAATTAAATCCCAGGCTCTGTGTGTTTCGACAAGCAAGACATCATTTCAGGGAAAGGCAGTCACTTTTCAGCTCAAATGAATATAAACCATTTACGAAGCTCACATGTTTCTCGCTATTAACTGAAAAGCATTGGATGTAGGATGACTTGTGGTTTGTATCAGTTTCAGAAGAAGAGTTGATCTAGATATGGTCCGTATATGTAGGAGACACCTTTCTTTTGTTCTGAGCACACTTTCAAGTTTCTGACTTTATTATAGACTCTAGAAAGCAAGAGCGTGCTTCTTGCTCTAAAGCAGAGTGTGTTTCATGGAGGAGAACTGTGCTGTGTGTTTCCTTTCAGAAATGGAGTTAAATCCCAGGCTCTGTGTCTTCCTACAAGCAAGACATCTTTTCAGGTAAACTCAGTCAATTTTCAGTTCAAAGGTAGCAACATCGTTCACGAAGCTCACACATTTCTTGCTCTTAACTGGAAAGCATTGCATGTTAATGGAACTGTGCTTTGTATCAGTTTCAGAAGAAGAGTTGAAATAGATATGGTCCATGTGTGTAGGAAATACCGTTATTTTGTTCTGAACAATGTCACGTTTCCGGCTGTATTAGAGACTCATAGAAAGCAAGAGCGTGCTTCTTGGTCTAAAGCAGAGTGTGTTTCATGGATGAGAACTGTGCTGTGTGTTTCCCTTCAGAAATGGAGTTAAATCCCAGGCTCTGTGTGTTCCTACAAGCAAGACATCATTTCAGGAAAAGGCAGTCACTTTTCAGCTCAAATGAATATAAATAATTTACGAAGCTCACACGTTTCTCGCTCTTAACTGAAAAGCATTGGATGTTAGATGACTTGTTTTTTGTATCAGTTTCAGAAGCAGAGTTGAACTAGCAATGGTCCGTATGTGTAGGAAACACCGTTCTTTTGTTCTGAATACACTTTCAAGTTTCTGACTCTATTATAGACTGGAGAAAGCAAGAGCGTGCTTCCTGCTCTAAAGCAGAGTGTGTTTCATGAAGGAGAACTGTGCTGTGTGTTTTCTTTCAGAAATGGAGTTAAATCCCAGGCTCTGTGTCTTCCTACAAGCAAGACATCTTTTCAGGTAAACTCAGTCACTTTTCAGCTCAATGGTAGCAATATCGTTCACGAAGCTCACACATTTCTCGCTCTTAACTGGAAAGCATTGCATATTAATGGAACTGTGCTTTGTATCAGTTTCAGAAGAAGAGTTGACCTAGATATGGTCTGTATGTGTAGGAAATTCCGTTATTTTGTTCGGACCAATGTCACGTTTCCTGCTGTATTAGAGACTCATACAAAGCAAGAGCGTGCTTCTTGGTCTAAAGCAGAGTGTGTTTCATGGATGAGAACTGTGCTGTGTGTTTCCCTTCAGAAGTGGAGTTAAATTCCAGGCTCTGTGTCTTCCTACAAGCAAGAAATCTTTTCAGATAAACTCAGTCACTTTTCAGCTCAAAGGAAGCTACATCCTTCACGAAGCTCACCCTTTTCTCGCTCTTAACTGGAAAGCATTGCATGTTACAGGAACTCTGGTTTGTATCAGTTTCAGAAGCAGAGTTGGACTAGCAATGGTCCGTATGTGTAGGAAACACACTTCTTTTGTTCTGAGCACACTTTCAAGTTTCTGGCTCTATTATAGACTCTAGAAAGCAAGAGCGTGCTTCTTGCTCTAAAGCAGAGTGTGTTTCATGGATGAGAACTGTGCTGTGTGTTTCCCTTCAGAAATGGAGTTAAATCCCATGCTCTGTGTGTTCCTACAAGCAAGACATCATTTCAGGAAAAGGCAGTCACTTTTCAGCTCAAATGAATATAAATCATTTACGAAGCTCACTTGTTTCGGGCTCTTAACTGAAAAGCATTGGACGTTAGATGCCTTTTGGTTTCTATCAGTTTCAGAAGAAGAGTTGATCTAGATATGTTCCGTTCATGTAGGAAACTCCGTTCTTTTGTTCTGAGCAGACTTTCAAGTTTCTGACTCTATTATAGACTCTATAAAGCAAGAGCGGGCTTCTTGCTCTAAAGCAGAGTGTGTTTCATGGATGAGAACTGTGCTATGTGTTTCCCTTCAGAAATGGAGTTAAATTCCAGGCTCTGTGTCTTCCTACAAGCAAGACATCTTTTCAGGTAAACTCAGTCACTTTTCAGCTCTAAGGAAGCTACATCCTTCACGAAGCTCACACGTTTCTCGCTCCTAACTGGAAAGCATTGCATGTTACAGGAACTCTGCTTTTTATCAGTTTCAGAAGCAGAGTAGGACTAGCAATGGCCCGTATGTGTAGGAAACACCCTTCTTTTGTTCTGAGCTCACTTTCAAGTTTCTGGCTCTATTATAGACTCTAGAAAGCAAGAGCGTGCTTCTTGCTCTAAAGCAGAGTTTGTTTCATGGATGAGAACTGTGCTTTTTTTTCCCTTCAGAAATGGAATTAAATCCCAGGCTCTGTGTGTTTCGACAAGCAAGACATCATTTCAGGGAAAGGCAGTCACTTTTCAGCTCAAATGAATATTAACCATTTACGAAGCTCACATGTTTCTCGCTATTAACTGAAAAGCATTGGATGTAAGATGACTTGTTTTTTGTATCAGTTTCAGAAGCAGAGTTGAACTAGCAATGGTCCGTATGTGTAGGAAACACCGTTCTTTTGTTCTGAGCACACTGTCAAGTTTCTGACTCTATTATAGACTCGAGAAAGCAAGAGCGTGCTTCTTGCTCTAAAGCAGAGTGTGTTTCATGGAGGAGAACCGTGCTGTGTGTTTTCTTTCAGAAATGGAGTTAAATCTCAGGCTCTGTGTCTTCCTACAAGCAAGACATCTTTTCAGGTAAACTCAGTCACTTTTCAGATCAAAGGTAGCAACATCGTTCACGAAGCTCACACATTTCTCGCTCTTAACTGGAAAGCATTGCATGTTAATGGAACTGTGCTTTGTATCAGTTTCAGAAGAAGAGTTGACCTAGATATGGTCCGTATGTGTAGGAAATACCGTTATTTTGTTCTGACCAATGTCACGTTTCCTGCTGAATTAGGGACTCATACAAAGCAAGAGCGTGCTTCTTGGTCTAAAGCAGAGTGTGTTTCATGGATGAGAACTGTGCTGTGTGTTTCCCTTCAGAAATGGAGTTAAATCCCAGGCTCTGTGTCTTCCTACAAGCAAGACATCTTTTCAGGTAAACTCAGTCACTTTTGAGCTCAAAGGAAGCTACATCCTTCACGAAGCTCACAAGTTTCTCGCTCTTAACTGGAAAGCATTGCATGTTACAGGAACTCTGGTTTGTATCAGTTTCAGAAGCAGAGTTGGACTAGCAATGGTCCGTTTTTGTAGGAAACACCCTTCTTTTGTTCTGAGCTCACTTTCATGTTTCTGGCTCTATTATAGACTCTAGAAAGCAAGAGCGTGCTTCTTGCTATAAAGCAGAGTGTGTTTCATGGATGAGAACTGTGCTGTGTGTTTCCCTTCAGAAATGGAGTTAAATCCCATGCTCTGTGTGTTCCTACAAGCAAGACATCATTTCAGGAAAAGGCAGTCACTTTTCAGCTCAAATGAATATAAATCATTTACGAAGCTCACTTGATTCTGGCTCTTAACTGAAAAGCATTGGACGTTAGATGGCTTTTGGTTTGTATCAGTTTCAGAAGAAGAGTTGAAATTCATATGGTCCATATGTTTAGGAAATACCGTTATTTTGTTCTGACCAATGTCACGTTTCCGGGTGTATTAGAGACACTTAGAAAGCAAGAGCGTGCTTCTTGGTCTAAAGCAGAGTGTGTTTCATGGATGAGAACTGTGCTGTGTGTTTCCCTTCAGAAATGGAGTTAAATCCCAGGCTCTGTGTCTTCCTACAAGCAAGACATCTTTTCAGGTAAACTCATTCACTTTTCAGCTCAAAGGTAAAAACATCGTTCACGAAGCTCACACATTTCTTGCTCTTAACTGGAAAGGATTCATGTTAAAGGAACTGTGCTTTGTATCAGTTTCAGAAGAAGAGTTGAAATACATATGGTCCATATGTGTAGAAAATACCGTTATTTTGTTCTGACCAATGTCACGTTTCCGGCTGTATTAGAGACTCATAGAAAGCAAGAGCGTGCTTCTTGGTCTAAAGCAGAGTGTGTTTCATGGATGAGAACTGTGCTGTGTGTTTCCCTTCAGAAATGGAGTTAAATCCCAGGCTCTGTGTGTTCCTACAAGCAAGACATCATTTCAGGAAAAGGCAGTCACTTTTCAGCTCAAATGAATATAAATCATTTACGAAGCTCACACGTTTCTCGCTCTTAACTGAAAGCATTGGATGTTAGGTGACTTGTTGTTTGTATCAGTTTCAGAAGCAGAGTTGAACTAGCAATGGTCCGTATGTGTAGGAAACACCGTTCTTTTGTTCTGAGCACACTGTCAAGTTTCTGACTCTATTATAGACTCGAGAAAGCAAGAGCGTTTTTCTTGCTCTAAAGCAGAGTGTGTTTCATGGATGAAAACTGTGCTGTGTGTTTCCTTTCAGAAATGGAGTTAAATCCCAGGCTCTGTGTCTTCCTACAAGCAAGACATCTTTTCAGGTAAACTCAGTCACTTTTCAGCTCAATGGTAGCAACATCGTTCATGAAACTCACACATTTCTTGCTCTTAACTGGAAAGCATTCATGTTAATGGAACTGTGCTTTGTATCAGTTTCAGAAGAAGAGTTGAAATAGATATGGTCCATGTGTGTAGGAAATACCGTTATTTTGTTCTGAACAATGTCACGTTTCCGGCTGTATTAGAGACTCATAGAAAGCAAGAGCGTGCTTCTTGGTCTAAAGCAGAGTGTGTTTCATGGATGAGAACTGTGCTGTGTGTTTCCCTTCAGAAATGGAGTTAAATCCCAGGCTCTGTGTGTTCCTACAAGCAAGACATCATTTCAGGAAAAGGCAGTCACTTTTCAGCTCAAATGAATATAAATCATTTACGAAGCTCACATGTTTCTCGCTCTTAACTGAAAAGCATTGGATGTAAGATGACTTGTTTTTTGTATCAGTTTCAGAAGCAGAGTTGAACTAGCAATGGTCCGTATGTGTAGGAAACACCGTTCTTTTGTTCTGAGCACACTGTCAAGTTTCTGACTCTATTATAGACTCGAGAAAGCAAGAGCGTGCTTCTTGCTCTAAAGCAGAGTGTGTTTCATGGAGGAGAACCGTGCTGTGTGTTTTCTTTCAGAAATGGAGTTAAATCTCAGGCTCTGTGTCTTCCTACAAGCAAGACATCTTTTCAGGTAAACTCAGTCACTTTTCAGATCAAAGGTAGCAACATCGTTCACGAAGCTCACACATTTCTCGCTCTTAACTGGAAAGCATTGCATGTTAATGGAACTGTGCTTTGTATCAGTTTCAGAAGAAGAGTTGACCTAGATATGGTCCGTATGTGTAGGAAATACCGTTATTTTGTTCTGACCAATGTCACGTTTCCGGCTGTATTAGAGACTCATAGAAAGCAAGAGCGTGCTTCTTGGTCTAAAGCAGAGTGTGTTTCATGGATGAGAACTGTGCTGTGTGTTTCCCTTCAGAAATGGAGTTAAATCCCAGGCTCTGTGTCTTCCTACAAGCAAGACATCTTTTCAGGTAAACTCAGTCACTTTTGAGCTCAAAGGAAGCTACATCCTTCACGAAGCTCACAAGTTTCTCGCTCTTAACTGGAAAGCATTGCATGTTACAGGAACTCTGGTTTGTATCAGTTTCAGAAGCAGAGTTGGACTAGCAATGGTCCGTTTTTGTAGGAAACACCCTTCTTTTGTTCTGAGCTCACTTTCATGTTTCTGGCTCTATTATAGACTCTAGAAAGCAAGAGCGTGCTTCTTGCTATAAAGCAGAGTGTGTTTCATGGATGAGAACTGTGCTGTGTGTTTCCCTTCAGAAATGGAGTTAAATCCCATGCTCTGTGTGTTCCTACAAGCAAGACATCATTTCAGGAAAAGGCAGTCACTTTTCAGCTCAAATGAATATAAATCATTTACGAAGCTCACTTGATTCTGGCTCTTAACTGAAAAGCATTGGACGTTAGATGGCTTTTGGTTTGTATCAGTTTCAGAAGAAGAGTTGAAATACATATGGTCCATATGTTTAGGAAATACCGTTATTTTGTTCTGACCAATGTCACGTTTCCGGGTGTATTAGAGACACTTAGAAAGCAAGAGCGTGCTTCTTGGTCTAAAGCAGAGTGTGTTTCATGGATGAGAACTGTGCTGTGTGTTTCCCTATAGAAATGGAGTTAAATCCCAGGCTCTGTGTCTTCCTACAAGCAAGACATCTTTTCAGGTAAACTCATTCACTTTTCAGCTCAAAGGTAAAAACATCGTTCACGAAGCTCACACATTTCTTGCTCTTAACTGGAAAGGATTCATGTTAATGGAACTGTGCTTTGTATCAGTTTCAGAAGAAGAGTTGAAATACATATGGTCCATATGTGTAGAAAATACCGTTATTTTGTTCTGACCAATGTCACGTTTCCGGCTGTATTAGAGACTCATAGAAAGCAAGAGCGTGCTTCTTGGTCTAAAGCAGAGTGTGTTTCATGGATGAGAACTGTGCTGTGTGTTTCCCTTCAGAAATGGAGTTAAATCCCAGGCTCTGTGTGTTCCTACAAGCAAGACATCATTTCAGGAAAAGGCAGTCACTTTTCAGCTCAAATGAATATAAATCATTTACGAAGCTCACACGTTTCTCGCTCTTAACTGAAAGCATTGGATGTTAGGTGACTTGTTGTTTGTATCAGTTTCAGAAGCAGAGTTGAACTAGCAATGGTCCGTATGTGTAGGAAACACCGTTCTTTTGTTCTGAGCACACTGTCAAGTTTCTGACTCTATTATAGACTCGAGAAAGCAAGAGCGTTTTTCTTGCTCTAAAGCAGAGTGTGTTTCATGGATGAAAACTGTGCTGTGTGTTTCCTTTCAGAAATGGAGTTAAATCCCAGGCTCTGTGTCTTCCTACAAGCAAGACATCTTTTCAGGTAAACTCAGTCACTTTTCAGCTCAATGGTAGCAACATCGTTCATGAAACTCGCACATTTCTTGCTCTTAACTGGAAAGCATTCATGTTAATGGAACTGTGCTTTGTATCAGTGTCAGAAGAAGAGTTGAAATAGATATGGTCCATGTGTGTAGGAAATACCGTTATTTTGTTCTGAACAATGTCACGTTTCCGGCTGTATTAGAGACTCATAGAAAGCAAGAGCGTGCTTCTTGGTCTAAAGCAGAGTGTGTTTCATGGATGAGAACTGTGCTGTGTGTTTCCCTTCAGAAATGGAGTTAAATCCCAGGCTCTGTGTGTTCCTACAAGCAAGACATCATTTCAGGAAAAGGCAGTCACTTTTCAGCTCAAATGAATATAAATCATTTACGAAGCTCACATGTTTCTCGCTCTTAACTGAAAAGCATTGGATGTTAGATGACTTGTTTTTTGTATCAGTTTCAGAAGCAGAGTTGAACTAGCAATGGTCCGTATGTGTAGGAAACACCGTTCTTTTGTTCTGAGCACACATTCAAGTTTCTGACTCTATTATAGACTCGAGAAAGCAAGAGCGTGCTTCTTGCTCTAAAGCAGAGTGTGTTTCATGGAGGAGAACCGTGCTGTGTGTTTCCTTTCAGAAATGGAGTTAAATCTCAGGCTCTGTGTCTTCCTACAAGCAAGACATCTTTTCAGGTAAACTCAGTCACTTTTCAGCTACAAGGTAGCAACATAGTTCACGAAGCTCACACATTTCTCGCTCTTAACTGGAAAGCATTGCATGTTAATGGAACTGTGCTTTGTATCAGTTTCTGAAGAAGAGTTGACCTAGATATGGTCCGTATGTGTAGGAAATACCGTTATTTTGTTCTGACCAATGTCAAGTTTCCCGCTGTATTAGAGACTCATACAAAGCAAGAGCGTGCTTCTTGGTCTAAAGCAGAGTGTGTTTCATGGATGAGAACTGTGCTGTGTGTTTCCCTTCAGAAATGGAGTTCAATCCCAGGCTCTGTGTCTTCCTACAAGCAAGACATCTTTTCAGGTAAACTCAGTCACTTTTCAGCTCAAAGGAAGCTACATCCTTCACGAAGCTCACCCTTTTCTCGCTCTTAACTGGAAAGCATTGCATGTTACAGGAACTCTGGTTTGTATCAGTTTCAGAAGCAGAGTTGGACTAGCAATGGTCCGTTTTTGTAGGAAACACCCTTCCTTTGTTCTGAGCTCACTTTCATGTTTCTGGCTCTATTATAGACTCTAGAAAGCAAGAGCGTGCTTCTTGCTATAAAGCAGAGTGTGTTTCATGGATGAGACTGTGCTGGGTGTTTCCCTTCAGAAATGGAGTTAAATCCCAGGCTCTGTGTCTTCCTAAAAGCAAGACATCTTTTCAGGTAAACTCAGTCACTTTTGAGCTCAAAGGAAGCTACATCCTTCACGAAGCTCACAAGTTTCTCGCTCTTAACTGGAAAGCATTCATGTTAATGGAACTGTGCTTTGTATCAGTTTCAGAAGAAGAGTTGAAATACATATGGTCCATGTGTGTAGGAAATACCGTTATTTTGTTCTGACCAATGTCACGTTTCCTGCTGTATTAGAGACTCTTAGAAAGAGCGTGCTTCTTGATCTAAAGCAGAGTGTGTTTCATGGATGAGAACTGTGCTGTGTGTTTCCCTTCAGAAATGGAGTTAAATCCCAGGCTCTGTGTGTTCCTACAAGCAAGACATCATTTCAGGAAAACGCAGTCACTTTTCAGCTCAAATGAATATAAATAATTTACGAAGCTCACACGTTTCTCGCTCTTAACTGAAAAGCATTGGATGTTAGATTACTTGTTTTTTGTATCAGTTTCAGAAGCAGAGTTGAACTAGCAATGGTCCGTATGTGTAGGAAACACCGTTCTTTTGTTCTGAATACACTTTCAAGTTTCTGACTATATTATAGACTGGAGAAAGCAAGAGCGTGCTTCCTGCTCTAAAGCAGAGTGTGTTTCATGAAGGAGAACTGTGCTGTGTGTTTTCTTTCAGAAATGGAGTTAAATCCCAGGCTCTGTGTCTTCCTACAAGCAAGACATCTTTTCAGGTAAACTCAGTCACTTTTCAGCTCAATGGTAGCAATATCGTTCACGAAGCTCACACATTTCTCGCTCTTAACTGGAAAGCATTGCATATTAATGGAACTGTGCTTTGTATCAGTTTCAGAAGAAGAGTTGACCTAGATATGGTCTGTATGTGTAGGAAATTCCGTTATTTTGTTCGGACCAATATCACGTTTCCTGCTGTATTAGAGACTCATACAAAGCAAGAGCGTGCTTCTTGGTCTAAAGCAGAGTGTGTTTCATGGATGAGAACTGTGCTGTGTGTTTCCCTTCAGAAGTGGAGTTAAATTCCAGGCTCTGTGTCTTCCTACAAGCAAGACATCTTTTCAGATAAACTCAGTCACTTTTCAGCTCAAAGGAAGCTACATCCTTCACGAAGCTCACCCTTTTCTCGCTCTTAACTGGAAAGCATTGCATGTTACAGGAACTCTGGTTTGTATCAGTTTCAGAAGCAGAGTTGGACTAGCAATGGTCCGTATGTGTAGGAAACACACTTCTTTTGTTCTGAGCACACTTTCAAGTTTCTGGCTCTATTATAGACTCTAGAAAGCAAGAGCGTGCTTCTTGCTCTAAAGCAGAGTGTGTTTCATGGATGAGAACTGTGCTGTGTGTTTCCCTTCAGAAATGGAGTTAAATCCCATGCTCTGTGTGTTCCTACAAGCAAGACATCATTTCAGGAAAAGGCAGTCACTTTTCAGCTCAAATGAATATAAATCATTTACGAAGCTCACTTGTTTCGGGCTCTTAACTGAAAAGCATTGGACGTTAGATGCCTTTTGGTTTCTATCAGTTTCAGAAGAAGAGTTGAAATACATATGGTCCATATGTTTAGGAAATACCGTTATTTTGTTCTGACCAATGTCACGTTTCCGGGTGTATTAGAGACACTTAGAAAGCAAGAGCGTGCTTCTTGGTCTAAAGCAGAGTGTGTTTCATGGATGAGAACTGTGCTGTGTGTTTCCCTATAGAAATGGAGTTAAATCCCAGGCTCTGTGTCTTCCTACAAGCAAGACATCTTTTCAGGTAAACTCATTCACTTTTCAGCTCAAAGGTAAAAACATCGTTCACGAAGCTCACACATTTCTTGCTCTTAACTGGAAAGGATTCATGTTAATGGAACTGTGCTTTGTATCAGTTTCAGAAGAAGAGTTGAAATACATATGGTCCATATGTGTAGAAAATACCGTTATTTTGTTCTGACCAATGTCACGTTTCCGGCTGTATTAGAGACTCATAGAAAGCAAGAGCGTGCTTCTTGGTCTAAAGCAGAGTGTGTTTCATGGATGAGAACTGTGCTGTGTGTTTCCCTTCAGAAATGGAGTTAAATCCCAGGCTCTGTGTGTTCCTACAAGCAAGACATCATTTCAGGAAAAGGCAGTCACTTTTCAGCTCAAATGAATATAAATCATTTACGAAGCTCACACGTTTCTCGCTCTTAACTGAAAGCATTGGATGTTAGGTGACTTGTTGTTTGTATCAGTTTCAGAAGCAGAGTTGAACTAGCAATGGTCCGTATGTGTAGGAAACACCGTTCTTTTGTTCTGAGCACACTGTCAAGTTTCTGACTCTATTATAGACTCGAGAAAGCAAGAGCGTTTTTCTTGCTCTAAAGCAGAGTGTGTTTCATGGATGAAAACTGTGCTGTGTGTTTCCTTTCAGAAATGGAGTTAAATCCCAGGCTCTGTGTCTTCCTACAAGCAAGACATCTTTTCAGGTAAACTCAGTCACTTTTCAGCTCAATGGTAGCAACATCGTTCATGAAACTCACACATTTCTTGCTCTTAACTGGAAAGCATTCATGTTAATGGAACTGTGCTTTTTATCAGTTTCAGAAGAAGAGTTGAAATAGATATGGTCCATGTGTGTAGGAAATACCGTTATTTTGTTCTGAACAATGTCACGTTTCCGGCTGTATTAGAGACTCATACAAAGCAAGAGCGTGCTTCTTGGTCTAAAGCAGAGTGTGTTTCATGGATGAGAACTGTGCTGTGTGTTTCCCTTCAGAAATGGAGTTAAATCCCAGGCTCTGTGTGTTCCTACAAGCAAGACATCATTTCAGGAAAAGGCAGTCACTTTTCAGCTCAAATGAATATAAATCATTTACGAAGCTCACATGTTTCTCGCTCTTAACTGAAAAGCATTGGATGTTAGATGACTTGTTTTTTGTATCAGTTTCAGAAGCAGAGTTGAACTAGCAATGGTCCGTATGTGTAGGAAACACCGTTCTTTTGTTCTGAGCACACATTCAAGTTTCTGACTCTATTATAGACTCGAGAAAGCAAGAGCGTGCTTCTTGCTCTAAAGCAGAGTGTGTTTCATGGAGGAGAACCGTGCTGTGTGTTTCCTTTCAGAAATGGAGTTAAATCTCAGGCTCTGTGTCTTCCTACAAGCAAGACATCTTTTCAGGTAAACTCAGTCACTTTTCAGCTACAAGGTAGCAACATAGTTCACAAAGCTCACACATTTCTCGCTCTTAACTGGAAAGCATTGCATGTTAATGGAACTGTGCTTTGTATCAGTTTCTGAAGAAGAGTTGACCTAGATATGGTCCGTATGTGTAGGAAATACCGTTATTTTGTTCTGACCAATGTCAAGTTTCCCGCTGTATTAGAGACTCATACAAAGCAAGAGCGTGCTTCTTGGTCTAAAGCAGAGTGTGTTTCATGGATGAGAACTGTGCTGTGTGTTTCCCTTCAGAAATGGAGTTAAATCACAGGCTCTGTGTGTTCCTACAAGCAAGACATCATTTCAGGAAAAGGCAGTCACTTTTCAGCTCAAATGAATATAAATCATTTACGAAGCTCACATGTTTCTCGCTCTTAACTGAAAAGCATTGGATGTAAGATGACTTGTGGTTTGTATCAGTTTCAGAAGCAGAGTTGAACTAGCAATGATCCGTGTGTGTAGGAAACACCGTTCGTTTGTTCTGAGCACACTTTCAAGTTTCTGACTCTATTATAGACTGGAGAAAGAAAGAGCGTGCTTCTTGCTCTAAAGCAGAGTGTGTTTCATGGATGAGAACTGTGCTGTGTGTTTCCCTTCAGAAATGGAGTGAAATTCCAGGCTCAGTGTGTTCCTACAAGCAAGACATCATTTCAGGAAAAGGAAGTCACTTTTCAGCTCAAATGAATATAAATCATTTACGAAGGTCACATGTTTCTGGCTGTTAACTGAAAAGCAAAGGACGTTAGATGGCTTTTGGTTTGTATGAGTTTCAGAAGAAGAGTTGATCTAGATATGGTCCGTATGTGTAGGAGACACCTTTCTTTTGTTCTGAGCACACTTTCAATTTTCTGACTTTATTATAGACTCTAGAAAGCAAGAGCGTGCTTCTTGCTCTAAAGCAGAGTGTGTTTCATGGAGGAAAACTGTGCTGTGTGTTTCCTTTCAGAAATGGAGTTAAATCCCAGGCTCTGTGTCTTCCTACAAGCAAGACATCTTTTCAGGAAAACTCAGTCACTTTTCAGCTCAAAGGTAGCAACATCGTTCACGAAGCTCACACATTTCTTGCTCTTAACTGGAAAGCATTGCATGTTAATGGAACTGTGCTTTGTATCAGTTTCAGAAGAAGAGTTGAAATAGTTATGGTCCATATGTGTAGGAAGTACCGTTATTTTGTTCTGAACAATGTCACGTTTCCTGGTATATTAGAGTCTCTAGAAAGCAAGAGCGTGCTTCTTCCTATACGCAGAGTGTGTTTCATCGTGAGAACTGTGCTGTGTGTTTCCCTTCTGAAATGGAGTTAAATCACAAGCTCTGTATCTTCCTACAAGCAAGAATACGTTTTACGTAAACTCAGTCACTTTTCAGCTCAAAAAAAGCTACATCGTTCACGTGGCTCACAAGTTTCTTGTTCTTAACTGAAAAGCATTGGATGTTAGATGACCTGTGGTTTGTATCAGTTTCAGAAGCAGAGTTGAACTAGCAATGGTCCTTATGTGTAGGAAACACCGTTCTTTTGTTCTGAGCACACTTTCAAGTTACTGGCTCTATTATAGACTCGAGAAGCAAGAGCGTGCTTCTTGCCCTAAAGCAGAGTGTGTTTCATGGAGGAGAACTGTGCTGTGTGTTTCCTTTCAGAAATTTACTTAAATCCCAGGCTCTGTGTCTTCCTACAAGCAAGACATCTTTTCAGGTAAACTCAGTCACTTTTCAGCTCAAAGGTAGCAACATCGTTCACGAAACTCACACATTTCTTGCTCTTAACTGGAAAGCATTGCCTGTTCATGGAACTGTGCTTTGTATCAGTTTCAGAAGAAGAGTTGAAATAGATATTGTCCATGTGTATAGGAAATACCGTTATTTTGTTCTGAACAATGTCACGTTTCCGGCTGTATTAGAGACTCATAGAAAGCAAGAGCGTGCTTCTTGGTCTAAAGCAGAGTGTGTTTCATGGATGAGAACTCTGCTGTGTGTTTCCCTTCAGAAATGGAGTTAAATCCCAGGCTCTGTGTCTTCCTACAAGCAAGACATCTTTTCAGGTAAACTCAGTCACTTTTCAGCTCTAAGGAAGCTACATCCTTCACGAAGCTCACACGTTTCTCGCTCCTAACTGGAAAGCATTGCATGTTACAGGAACTCTGCTTTTTATCAGTTTCAGAAGCAGAGTAGGACTAGCAATGGCCCGTATGTGTAGGAAACACCCTTCTTTTGTTCTGAGCTCACTTTCAAGTTTCTGGCTCTATTATAGACTCTAGAAAGCAAGAGCGTGCTTCTTGCTCTAAAGCAGAGTTTGTTTCATGGATGAGAACTGTGCTTTTTTTTCCCTTCAGAAATGGAATTAAATCCCAGGCTCTGTGTGTTTCGACAAGCAAGACATCATTTCAGGGAAAGGCAGTCACTTTTCAGCTCAAATGAATATAAACCATTTACGAAGCTCACATGTTTCTCGCTATTAACTGAAAAGCATTGGATGTAAGATGACTTGTTTTTTGTATCAGTTTCAGAAGCAGAGTTGAACTAGCAATGGTCCGTATGTGTAGGAAACACCGTTCTTTTGTTCTGAGCACACTGTCAAGTTTCTGACTCTATTATAGACTCGAGAAAGCAAGAGCGTGCTTCTTGCTCTAAAGCAGAGTGTGTTTCATGGAGGAGAACCGTGCTGTGTGTTTTCTTTCAGAAATGGAGTTAAATCTCAGGCTCTGTGTCTTCCTACAAGCAAGACATCTTTTCAGGTAAACTCAGTCACTTTTCAGATCAAAGGTAGCAACATCGTTCACGAAGCTCACACATTTCTCGCTCTTAACTGGAAAGCATTGCATGTTAATGGAACTGTGCTTTGTATCAGTTTCAGAAGAAGAGTTGACCTAGATATGGTCCGTATGTGTAGGAAATACCGTTATTTTGTTCTGACCAATGTCACGTTTCCTGCTGAATTAGGGACTCATACAAAGCAAGAGCGTGCTTCTTGGTCTAAAGCAGAGTGTGTTTCATGGATGAGAACTGTGCTGTGTGTTTCCCTTCAGAAATGGAGTTAAATCCCAGGCTCTGTGTCTTCCTACAAGCAAGACATCTTTTCAGGTAAACTCAGTCACTTTTGAGCTCAAAGGAAGCTACATCCTTCACGAAGCTCACAAGTTTCTCGCTCTTAACTGGAAAGCATTGCATGTTACAGGAACTCTGGTTTGTATCAGTTTCAGAAGCAGAGTTGGACTAGCAATGGTCCGTTTTTGTAGGAAACACCCTTCTTTTGTTCTGAGCTCACTTTCATGTTTCTGGCTCTATTATAGACTCTAGAAAGCAAGAGCGTGCTTCTTGCTATAAAGCAGAGTGTGTTTCATGGATGAGAACTGTGCTGTGTGTTTCCCTTCAGAAATGGAGTTAAATCCCATGCTCTGTGTGTTCCTACAAGCAAGACATCATTTCAGGAAAAGGCAGTCACTTTTCAGCTCAAATGAATATAAATCATTTACGAAGCTCACTTGATTCTGGCTCTTAACTGAAAAGCATTGGACGTTAGATGGCTTTTGGTTTGTATCAGTTTCAGAAGAAGAGTTGAAATTCATATGGTCCATATGTTTAGGAAATACCGTTATTTTGTTCTGACCAATGTCACGTTTCCGGGTGTATTAGAGACACTTAGAAAGCAAGAGCGTGCTTCTTGGTCTAAAGCAGAGTGTGTTTCATGGATGAGAACTGTGCTGTGTGTTTCCCTTCAGAAATGGAGTTAAATCCCAGGCTCTGTGTCTTCCTACAAGCAAGACATCTTTTCAGGTAAACTCATTCACTTTTCAGCTCAAAGGTAAAAACATCGTTCACGAAGCTCACACATTTCTTGCTCTTAACTGGAAAGGATTCATGTTAATGGAACTGTGCTTTGTATCAGTTTCAGAAGAAGAGTTGAAATACATATGGTCCATATGTGTAGAAAATACCGTTATTTTGTTCTGACCAATGTCACGTTTCCGGCTGTATTAGAGACTCATAGAAAGCAAGAGCGTGCTTCTTGGTCTAAAGCAGAGTGTGTTTCATGGATGAGAACTGTGCTGTGTGTTTCCCTTCAGAAATGGAGTTAAATCCCAGGCTCTGTGTGTTCCTACAAGCAAGACATCATTTCAGGAAAAGGCAGTCACTTTTCAGCTCAAATGAATATAAATCATTTACGAAGCTCACACGTTTCTCGCTCTTAACTGAAAGCATTGGATGTTAGGTGACTTGTTGTTTGTATCAGTTTCAGAAGCAGAGTTGAACTAGCAATGGTCCGTATGTGTAGGAAACACCGTTCTTTTGTTCTGAGCACACTGTCAAGTTTCTGACTCTATTATAGACTCGAGAAAGCAAGAGCGTTTTTCTTGCTCTAAAGCAGAATGTGTTTCATGGATGAAAACTGTGCTGTGTGTTTCCTTTCAGAAATGGAGTTAAATCCCAGGCTCTGTGTCTTCCTACAAGCAAGACATCTTTTCAGGTAAACTCAGTCACTTTTCAGCTCAATGGTAGCAACATCGTTCATGAAACTCACACATTTCTTGCTCTTAACTGGAAAGCATTCATGTTAATGGAACTGTGCTTTGTATCAGTTTCAGAAGAAGAGTTGAAATAGATATGGTCCATGTGTGTAGGAAATACCGTTATTTTGTTCTGAACAATGTCACGTTTCCGGCTGTATTAGAGACTCATAGAAAGCAAGAGCGTGCTTCTTGGTCTAAAGCAGAGTGTGTTTCATGGATGAGAACTGTGCTGTGTGTTTCCCTTCAGAAATGGAGTTAAATCCCAGGCTCTGTGTGTTCCTACAAGCAAGACATCATTTCAGGAAAAGGCAGTCACTTTTCAGCTCAAATGAATATAAATCATTTACGAAGCTCACATGTTTCTCGCTCTTAACTGAAAAGCATTGGATGTAAGATGACTTGTTTTTTGTATCAGTTTCAGAAGCAGAGTTGAACTAGCAATGGTCCGTATGTGTAGGAAACACCGTTCTTTTGTTCTGAGCACACTGTCAAGTTTCTGACTCTATTATAGACTCGAGAAAGCAAGAGCGTGCTTCTTGCTCTAAAGCAGAGTGTGTTTCATGGAGGAGAACCGTGCTGTGTGTTTTCTTTCAGAAATGGAGTTAAATCTCAGTCTCTGTGTCTTCCTACAAGCAAGACATCTTTTCAGGTAAACTCAGTCACTTTTCAGATCAAAGGTAGCAACATCGTTCACGAAGCTCACACATTTCTCGCTCTTAACTGGAAAGCATTGCATGTTAATGGAACTGTGCTTTGTATCAGTTTCAGAAGAAGAGTTGACCTAGATATGGTCCGTATGTGTAGGAAATACCGTTATTTTGTTCTGACCAATGTCACGTTTCCGGCTGTATTAGAGACTCATAGAAAGCAAGAGCGTGCTTCTTGGTCTAAAGCACAGTGTGTTTCATGGATGAGAACTGTGCTGTGTGTTTCCCTTCAGAAATGGAGTTAAATCCCAGGCTCTGTGTCTTCCTACAAGCAAGACATCTTTTCAGGTAAACTCAGTCACTTTTGAGCTCAAAGGAAGCTACATCCTTCACGAAGCTCACAAGTTTCTCGCTCTTAACTGGAAAGCATTGCATGTTACAGGAACTCTGGTTTGTATCAGTTTCAGAAGCAGAGTTGGACTAGCAATGGTCCGTTTTTGTAGGAAACACCCTTCTTTTGTTCTGAGCTCACTTTCATGTTTCTGGCTCTATTATAGACTCTAGAAAGCAAGAGCGTGCTTCTTGCTATAAAGCAGAGTGTGTTTCATGGATGAGAACTGTGCTGTGTGTTTCCCTTCAGAAATGGAGTTAAATCCCATGCTCTGTGTGTTCCTACAAGCAAGACATCATTTCAGGAAAAGGCAGTCACTTTTCAGCTCAAATGAATATAAATCATTTACGAAGCTCACTTGATTCTGGCTCTTAACTGAAAAGCATTGGACGTTAGATGGCTTTTGGTTTGTATCAGTTTCAGAAGAAGAGTTGAAATACATATGGTCCATATGTTTAGGAAATACCGTTATTTTGTTCTGACCAATGTCACGTTTCCGGGTGTATTAGAGACACTTAGAAAGCAAGAGCGTGCTTCTTGGTCTAAAGCAGAGTGTGTTTCATGGATGAGAACTGTGCTGTGTGTTTCCCTATAGAAATGGAGTTAAATCCCAGGCTCTGTGTCTTCCTACAAGCAAGACATCTTTTCAGGTAAACTCATTCACTTTTCAGCTCAAAGGTAAAAACATCGTTCACGAAGCTCACACATTTCTTGCTCTTAACTGGAAAGGATTCATGTTAATGGAACTGTGCTTTGTATCAGTTTCAGAAGAAGAGTTGAAATACATATGGTCCATATGTGTAGAAAATACCGTTATTTTGTTCTGACCAATGTCACGTTTCCGGCTGTATTAGAGACTCATAGAAAGCAAGAGCGTGCTTCTTGGTCTAAAGCAGAGTGTGTTTCATGGATGAGAACTGTGCTGTGTGTTTCCCTTCAGAAATGGAGTTAAATCCCAGGCTCTGTGTGTTCCTACAAGCAAGACATCATTTCAGGAAAAGGCAGTCACTTTTCAGCTCAAATGAATATAAATCATTTACGAAGCTCACACGTTTCTCGCTCTTAACTGAAAGCATTGGATGTTAGGTGACTTGTTGTTTGTATCAGTTTCAGAAGCAGAGTTGAACTAGCAATGGTCCGTATGTGTAGGAAACACCGTTCTTTTGTTCTGAGCACACTGTCAAGTTTCTGACTCTATTATAGACTCGAGAAAGCAAGAGCGTTTTTCTTGCTCTAAAGCAGAGTTTGTTTCATGGATGAAAACTGTGCTGTGTGTTTCCTTTCAGAAATGGAGTTAAATCCCAGGCTCTGTGTCTTCCTACAAGCAAGACATCTTTTCAGGTAAACTCAGTCACTTTTCAGCTCAATGGTAGCAACATCGTTCATGAAACTCACACATTTCTTGCTCTTAACTGGAAAGCATTCATGTTAATGGAACTGTGCTTTTTATCAGTTTCAGAAGAAGAGTTGAAATAGATATGGTCCATGTGTGTAGGAAATACCGTTATTTTGTTCTGAACAATGTCACGTTTCCGGCTGTATTAGAGACTCATAGAAAGCAAGAGCGTGCTTCTTGGTCTAAAGCAGAGTGTGTTTCATGGATGAGAACTGTGCTGTGTGTTTCCCTTCAGAAATGGAGTTAAATCCCAGGCTCTGTGTGTTCCTACAAGCAAGACATCATTTCAGGAAAAGGCAGTCACTTTTCAGCTCAAATGAATATAAATCATTTACGAAGCTCACATGTTTCTCGCTCTTAACTGAAAAGCATTGGATGTAAGATGACTTGTTTTTTGTATCAGTTTCAGAAGCAGAGTTGAACTAGCAATGGTCCGTATGTGTAGGAAACACCGTTCTTTTGTTCTGAGCACACTGTCAAGTTTCTGACTCTATTATAGACTCGAGAAAGCAAGAGCGTGCTTCTTGCTCTAAAGCAGAGTGTGTTTCATGGAGGAGAACCGTGCTGTGTGTTTTCTTTCAGAAATGGAGTTAAATCTCAGTCTCTGTGTCTTCCTACAAGCAAGACATCTTTTCAGGTAAACTCAGTCACTTTTCAGATCAAAGGTAGCAACATCGTTCACGAAGCTCACACATTTCTCGCTCTTAACTGGAAAGCATTGCATGTTAATGGAACTGTGCTTTGTATCAGTTTCAGAAGAAGAGTTGACCTAGATATGGTCCGTATGTGTAGGAAATACCGTTATTTTGTTCTGACCAATGTCACGTTTCCGGCTGTATTAGAGACTCATAGAAAGCAAGAGCGTGCTTCTTGGTCTAAAGCACAGTGTGTTTCATGGATGAGAACTGTGCTGTGTGTTTCCCTTCAGAAATGGAGTTAAATCCCAGGCTCTGTGTCTTCCTACAAGCAAGACATCTTTTCAGGTAAACTCAGTCACTTTTGAGCTCAAAGGAAGCTACATCCTTCACGAAGCTCACAAGTTTCTCGCTCTTAACTGGAAAGCATTGCATGTTACAGGAACTCTGGTTTGTATCAGTTTCAGAAGCAGAGTTGGACTAGCAATGGTCCGTTTTTGTAGGAAACACCCTTCTTTTGTTCTGAGCTCACTTTCATGTTTCTGGCTCTATTATAGACTCTAGAAAGCAAGAGCGTGCTTCTTGCTATAAAGCAGAGTGTGTTTCATGGATGAGAACTGTGCTGTGTGTTTCCCTTCAGAAATGGAGTTAAATCCCATGCTCTGTGTGTTCCTACAAGCAAGACATCATTTCAGGAAAAGGCAGTCACTTTTCAGCTCAAATGAATATAAATCATTTACGAAGCTCACTTGATTCTGGCTCTTAACTGAAAAGCATTGGACGTTAGATGGCTTTTGGTTTGTATCAGTTTCAGAAGAAGAGTTGAAATACATATGGTCCATATGTTTAGGAAATACCGTTATTTTGTTCTGACCAATGTCACGTTTCCGGGTGTATTAGAGACACTTAGAAAGCAAGAGCGTGCTTCTTGGTCTAAAGCAGAGTGTGTTTCATGGATGAGAACTGTGCTGTGTGTTTCCCTATAGAAATGGAGTTAAATCCCAGGCTCTGTGTCTTCCTACAAGCAAGACATCTTTTCAGGTAAACTCATTCACTTTTCAGCTCAAAGGTAAAAACATCGTTCACGAAGCTCACACATTTCTTGCTCTTAACTGGAAAGGATTCATGTTAATGGAACTGTGCTTTGTATCAGTTTCAGAAGAAGAGTTGAAATACATATGGTCCATATGTGTAGAAAATACCGTTATTTTGTTCTGACCAATGTCACGTTTCCGGCTGTATTAGAGACTCATAGAAAGCAAGAGCGTGCTTCTTGGTCTAAAGCAGAGTGTGTTTCATGGATGAGAACTGTGCTGTGTGTTTCCCTTCAGAAATGGAGTTAAATCCCAGGCTCTGTGTGTTCCTACAAGCAAGACATCATTTCAGGAAAAGGCAGTCACTTTTCAGCTCAAATGAATATAAATCATTTACGAAGCTCACACGTTTCTCGCTCTTAACTGAAAGCATTGGATGTTAGGTGACTTGTTGTTTGTATCAGTTTCAGAAGCAGAGTTGAACTAGCAATGGTCCGTATGTGTAGGAAACACCGTTCTTTTGTTCTGAGCACACTGTCAAGTTTCTGACTCTATTATAGACTCGAGAAAGCAAGAGCGTTTTTCTTGCTCTAAAGCAGAGTTTGTTTCATGGATGAAAACTGTGCTGTGTGTTTCCTTTCAGAAATGGAGTTAAATCCCAGGCTCTGTGTCTTCCTACAAGCAAGACATCTTTTCAGGTAAACTCAGTCACTTTTCAGCTCAATGGTAGCAACATCGTTCATGAAACTCACACATTTCTTGCTCTTAACTGGAAAGCATTCATGTTAATGGAACTGTGCTTTTTATCAGTTTCAGAAGAAGAGTTGAAATAGATATGGTCCATGTGTGTAGGAAATACCGTTATTTTGTTCTGAACAATGTCACGTTTCCGGCTGTATTAGAGACTCATAGAAAGCAAGAGCGTGCTTCTTGGTCTAAAGCAGAGTGTGTTTCATGGATGAGAACTGTGCTGTGTGTTTCCCTTCAGAAATGGAGTTAAATCCCAGGCTCTGTGTGTTCCTACAAGCAAGACATCATTTCAGGAAAAGGCAGTCACTTTTCAGCTCAAATGAATATAAATCATTTACGAAGCTCACATGTTTCTCGCTCTTAACTGAAAAGCATTGGATGTTAGATGACTTGTTTTTTGTATCAGTTTCAGAAGCAGAGTTGAACTAGCAATGGTCCGTATGTGTAGGAAACACCGTTCTTTTGTTCTGAGCACACATTCAAGTTTCTGACTCTATTATAGACTCGAGAAAGCAAGAGCGTGCTTCTTGCTCTAAAGCAGAGTGTGTTTCATGGAGGAGAACCGTGCTGTGTGTTTCCTTTCAGAAATGGAGTTAAATCTCAGGCTCTGTGTCTTCCTACAAGCAAGACATCTTTTCAGGTAAACTCAGTCACTTTTCAGCTACAAGGTAGCAACATAGTTCACAAAGCTCACACATTTCTCGCTCTTAACTGGAAAGCATTGCATGTTAATGGAACTGTGCTTTGTATCAGTTTCTGAAGAAGAGTTGACCTAGATATGGTCCGTATGTGTAGGAAATACCGTTATTTTGTTCTGACCAATGTCAAGTTTCCCGCTGTATTAGAGACTCATAGAAAGCAAGAGCGTGCTTCTTGGTCTAAAGCAGAGTGTGTTTCATGGATGAGAACTGTGCTGTGTGTTTCCCTTCAGAAATGGAGTTAAATCACAGGCTCTGTGTGTTCCTACAAGCAAGACATCATTTCAGGAAAAGGCAGTCACTTTTCAGCTCAAATGAATATAAATCATTTACGAAGCTCACATGTTTCTCGCTCTTAACTGAAAAGCATTGGATGTAAGATGACTTGTGGTTTGTATCAGTTTCAGAAGAAGAGTTGAACTAGCAATGATCCGTGTGTGTAGGAAACACCGTTCGTTTGTTCTGAGCACACTTTCAAGTTTCTGACTCTATTATAGACTGGAGAAAGAAAGAGCGTGCTTCTTGCTCTAAAGCAGAGTGTGTTTCATGGATGAGAACTGTGCTGTGTGTTTCCCTTCAGAAATGGAGTGAAATTCCAGGCTCAGTGTGTTCCTACAAGCAAGACATCATTTCAGGAAAAGGAAGTCACTTTTCAGCTCAAATGAATATAAATCATTTACGAAGGTCACATGTTTCTGGCTGTTAACTGAAAAGCAAAGGACGTTAGATGGCTTTTGGTTTGTATGAGTTTCAGAAGAAGAGTTGATCTAGATATGGTCCGTATGTGTAGGAGACACCTTTCTTTTGTTCTGAGCACACTTTCAATTTTCTGACTTTATTATAGACTCTAGAAAGCAAGAGCGTGCTTCTTGCTCTAAAGCAGAGTGTGTTTCATGGAGGAAAACTGTGCTGTGTGTTTCCTTTCAGAAATGGAGTTAAATCCCAGGCTCTGTGTCTTCCTACAAGCAAGACATCTTTTCAGGAAAACTCAGTCACTTTTCAGCTCAAAGGTAGCAACATCGTTCACGAAGCTCACACATTTCTTGCTCTTAACTGGAAAGCATTGCATGTTAATGGAACTGTGCTTTGTATCAGTTTCAGAAGAAGAGTTGAAATAGATATGGTCCATATGTGTAGGAAGTACCGTTATTTTGTTCTGAACAATGTCACGTTTCCTGGTATATTAGAGTCTCTAGAAAGCAAGAGCGTGCTTCTTCCTATACGCAGAGTGTGTTTCATCGTGAGAACTGTGCTGTGTGTTTCCCTTCTGAAATGGAGTTAAATCACAAGCTCTGTATCTTCCTACAAGCAAGAATACGTTTTACGTAAACTCAGTCACTTTTCAGCTCAAAAAAAGCTACATCGTTCACGTGGCTCACAAGTTTCTTGTTCTTAACTGAAAAGCATTGGATGTTAGATGACCTGTGGTTTGTATCAGTTTCAGAAGCAGAGTTGAACTAGCAATGGTCCTTATGTGTAGGAAACACCGTTCTTTTGTTCTGAGCACACTTTCAAGTTACTGGCTCTATTATAGACTCGAGAAGCAAGAGCGTGCTTCTTGCCCTAAAGCAGAGTGTGTTTCATGGAGGAGAACTGTGCTGTGTGTTTCCTTTCAGAAATTTACTTAAATCCCAGGCTCTGTGTCTTCCTACAAGCAAGACATCTTTTCAGGTAAACTCAGTCACTTTTCAGCTCAAAGGTAGCAACATCGTTCACGAAACTCACACGTTTCTCGCTCTTAACTGGAAAGCATTGCATGTTACAGGAACTCTGGTTTGTATCAGTTTCAGAAGCAGAGTTGGACTAGCAATGGTCCGTTTTTGTAGGAAACACCCTTCTTTTGTTCTGAGCTCACTTTCATGTTTCTGGCTCTATTATAGACTCTAGAAAGCAAGAGCGTGCTTCTTGCTATAAAGCAGAGTGTGTTTCATGGATGAGAA